>JAOBAM010000024.1:50231393-50243909 GCA_025212355.1 Notarius kessleri
TGTCAGCCCTGCGATAACCTGGCGACTTGTCCAGGGTGTACCCCACCTCTCGCCCATAGTCAGCTGGGATAGGCTCCTGTGACCCTGTAGAACAGGATAAGCAGCTACAGATAATGGATGGATGGATGCATCCATTATCTGTATGCTGGATGGATGGATGGATGGATCCATTATCTGTATCATCTGCTCCGCTCACATTGATATCAATAAAATCTTATCAGTTCCCATCCCTCGTAGCTAGTTGACCTAACCTGCATGTCTTTGGACTGTGGAAAGAAACCAAAGCACCCAGAGGAAACCCACACAGGCATGTGGAGACCATGGAAAACTCCACACAAAAAGTCCCCTTGTTCACTGGTAGATTCGAACCAAGAACCTGCTTGCTGTGAGGTGACAGTGCAAGCCATTGCACCACTATGCCATCAGACATGACTCATATTTGCAATATGACAAAAATCCTAAGGGCAACATATTTCTTGATCAGTGAACTCCTTTAAAAGGCTCAAAAATTTTAGTTGTTGCAAAATTCTTAACTGTTACATCCAACCAAAGTAGCTTCTCTGCTTTGATTCACACAAGAGCACTGAACTTGACTATCTATAAATAGCTGCTCATAAAAGATTGAGTTTTTTGTTCAGTTAGGTTTATGGATTGTTTTGATGTAATATTTTTTTGAGCATAAAATCCATTTTAGTCCAAAAGCAACTCTACCCACTTGCATTGCTTTCTGTGCTTTCTTTTCCTGAGATTTTTTGTGCTTCTGTGGTCTGTGACATTTTGAACTTTCACAGAATTTTAACCGACACCAGAGCATGCACTGCTGCTGTAGGCCACAGACTGAAATATTGTCCATGTGCTATTTCGATCGCCGACACATAGTAGAGCATGAATATTGTATTTCTTAGTGTTTCAGTTAGAATCACTCATACTTCACAAAAATGTGAAATTTTTGTGAAGCACAGCACTTAATTTTAATAATAATCCTATCCATGTTAAGAATTATTAAATATTATATCATTCAAATTTGCATGCAGAGAAGTACATCATACAAAATGGTTCATAAAATTCTCCTGCAACCCCATCAGCATCTCAGGCAATCACATGTGGGGGCTTGGCTCCAAGGTTGATAGATATTCAGAACTTTGCTCCATGCATCCCACTTCCCAGGTCTTCTTTCAGCCCTTGATACTTCTCAAGCTTCTCAAGTTCCTTTTTCCTGATGTTATTGCCACTTGGTATTGACGCATCTATCACCACAGTCTTGTTCTCCCATTTGTCCACCACTACCATGTCTGGTTGGTTAGCCATTACCAGTTTGTCTGTCTGTATCTGGAAGTCCTACATGATCTTAGCTTGGTCATTCTCAACCACCTTCAGAGGTGTGTCCCACTTTGACCTTTGGACTTCTCAGTCCATACTCGGCACAGATGTTTCAGTACACTATGCCAGCCACTTGGTTATGGCGTTCTATGTACGTTCTTCCTGCTATCATCTTACACCCTGCTGTTATGCGCTGGATTGTTTCGGGGCATCTTTGCACTGTCCGCACCTTGGCTCCTGCCTCATGTGGTAGACCCCAGCCTCTATCGAGCTTGTGCTTACGGCCTGTTCCTGTGCAGCTATGATTAGTGCCTCTGTGCCATCTTCCAGTCCTGCTTTATCCAGCCACTGGTAGGATTTTTCAATATCAGCCACTTCTTCTATCTGCTGGTGGTACATCCCGTGCAGTGGTTTGTCTTTCCATGATGGCTCCTCTTGCACTTCCTTCTCAGGTTTCTGCTGCCTGAGGTATTCACTAAGCACTTCATTATTCAGGGCCATCTCCCTGATGTACTCATGGATCTTTGTTGTTTCATCCTGGATAGTGGTTCTGATGCTCACTAGTCCTTGGCTTCCTTCATTACTCTTAGCATACAGCTTCAGGATGCTGGACTTGGGGTGAAACATTGTCAGGATTTTTCTTGTCCTGATGTCGGTGGCCTCTATTTTCTCCTTCAGTTACCTTATTATACCAGCAAGGTATCTGATGACAGGCAGGGTGTAGGTGTTGATGGCCTGGACCTTGTTCTTCCCATTCAGTTGACTTCTCAGAACTTGCTTTACCCTCTGTAGGTATTTGGCTGTTGCTGCTTTCCTAGCAGCTTCTTCATGGGTGCCATTTGCTTGCAGGATTTCAAGGTATTTGTAGCTGTCTTCCATGTTTCCTATTATGTTGTCTGGTAGCACCATCCGCTCAGTTCTGACTTCCCTCTCCTTGTTACCATCCAGGCACACTTATCTAGTCCGAAGGACATTCCAACGTCATTGCTGTAGATCCTGGTGGTGTGGATCAGTGAGTCAATGTCTCGCTCAGACCTGGCATACAGCTTGATGTCATCCATGTTGAGGAGGTGGCTGATGGTTGCTCCATTTCATAGTCTGTATCCATAGCCGCTCTTGGTGATGATCTAGCTGAGGGGGTTCAGCAGCAGGGACAGGGCATCTCCTTGGTACAGTGCCTTACAAAAGTATTCATTAGCTGTGGTGTTTGTCCCATTCTCTTGCATTACAAGCTGGAATTAAAATGGATTTTTGGAGGGTTAGCACCATTTGAGTCATGTGCCTATTCATCTTATCCGCTATGATGCCTGACAGGAGCTTTCACATTGTGCAGAGGCAGGTTATCAGGTGGTAGATGTATGGGATAGTCCTTCTGTCATATCCCTTTCCAGTATTGTTCAGTCTGGAACCATGTTGTTATTAATCCTGCCACTGGGTGTACTCCTTTGATGGTTGAGTGGAGAACATCCAATTTATTCTCCTGGCTTCAGCTTTGCTTGTGTACCTCCTTAGATGGGTAGCCAGGACTGTGAGTCTCGGGTATGGACAGCTTGCTGTATTTCTTAGGTAACCTTCATCATACCTTTCTGGTGTTCTGATAGCTGACTAACTTCTCTCTGGGTCACCCTGATCTTAGTCTCCAACCTTCTCTTCCATGGTGGATATTGCACCTTATGGTTAGTGTCCTCCGTATAGCCAAGCATTTCCAGGATCAGATTGCTGTGATGTACATCAACTTGTTGGCCATCAGTGACGGTCATAGTAGGGATCATTCATACATATCTTCACGGAGACTTTCAGGAGATACCTCACTCAGTCTTGGTAGTTGGGCTTGGTTCCAGATGTTCAGCTTTGTTACCATCTTCAATTTCAGGTCAGCTGCTCGTACATTAAGCTCTTGCTTGCAAGGGTTTGTTGCTGGGTGGTTCCCAGTCTCAGTCTCCGAGTGTGGGGATGATGATGAACACCCCCTGACCTGGCATCCTGACTCCTCCTTGCCATCGCATTTGTGATGTATCTCATCAATCTCTAGTTGTGATAGCAGTTGCTGTTTGTGGATATTGGAACATTGAGTTACTAGTTGTTTCAATGTTACTGTAGATTGTTCTTGTATTGTGCTAACAATGGATTGTTACTGCATTGTTCTTGTGTTGTGCTAAGCTCCGCACCTGCATCCTGTCACTTTTTATCATATGTTGTGGTGGTCTGGCCAAAGCCATTTTGAATCATGTATTGTGCACTCGGAACAGTGTGTTGTTCAAGATCCATCACTTCTCATATGTTTTAACTCTTCCTGAATTGTGCATTCATGTACTGGAATGTTTGGCCTGGTTGATAAAAAATATGAGAAGCGTGAGATGTACTGACCAACAGAAAATGTTGATGAGGTATGATGTGACATGTTAACCTATGAGATTATTCACATAAACTGTATTATTTTAATACTGTATAAAACAAGAAACCCTCAGATTTTGATTCGGATCACTCTGCAGACTGACTTGGCTTTTGTAAAAGTCTAACTTTTCCACAAACTCTTTGATCTTGGATTATTCTTGCTTGAGAGAGTTTCCATGACAGTACAAAATCAGTATCCAGGAAAGGCCTAATCTATGAGAAGCCTCAGTCCATTGTAAAAGAGCTCAGGCCCAGAGAAATTTCAGGATATTGTTTATATATGGTTTTAACTTGCATTTGTGGATGTAGTAATGAATTGCTTTCACAGATTATGGTTTTCTGAAGTGTTCCTGAGCCCATACAGTAATTTCCACTACAGATACATGTCTGCTTTTAATGCAATGTCACCTGAGGGCCAAGAGATCACAGGCATCCAATGTCAGTTTTCAGCCTTGTCTCTTGCATACAGAGATTTCTCCAGATTCTCTGAAACTTTTAATGATATTATGTACCATTGATGATGTGATCCCCAAATAAATTGCAATTTTACATTGAGGAATGTTATTCTTAAATTGGTGCACTGTTTGCCCATGCAATCTTTCACAGAGTAGTGAATCTTTACTTCTGAGAGACTCCGCCTCTCTGAGATGCTCTTTTTATACCCAATCATTTTACTGACCTGGTGCCAATTAACCAAATTAGTTTCTTTAGCATTACACAACTTTTTCAGTATTTTGTTGTCCCTGTTCCAACTTTTCTGAAACATGTTGCTGACATCTAATTCAAAATGAGCATATATTTTTCAGAAAACAATAACATTTCTCAGTTTCAACATTATATGTTGTCTTTGTATTCTTTTTATTTGTATGTTTTTTAAGCCATATCCACTTTAGAAATATCCCATTCACACCCGCTAGTCAATAGAAGTGTGTATTTAATGTAACCATCATTGAGTTTCCTAGTTTTAATATAAAGTTTTCTCTGACTTGGATTTTAACCATGAAAGATTGGCCTTTACTGAACCCATTATTTAGCTTGGACTATATGACTAATGCATTATTACATTTGGTTTCTGAAGGTGTTCTTATCACTTATTAAACTTTTGTTCTGGTACACATTTGTAAATGTCAGAGAGAGAGAGAGAGAGAGAGAGAGAGAGAGAGAGAGAAATATGGGAGTGCAGCAGATATGACTCAGTGAGATGTGAGTCTGAAGCAGGATTGCATATTGTAGGAGCATTACAGAGAAATGAATTTCCTCTCTCTTCTTTTAGTCCTTAAGCATTCAGTCTGCATCACCATCATTAATCAGCTGTAGATTAGGACCACATCCATATGCTTAGAACACTAGGTAACAAACACACTGATGCATACTTTTGTTCTCTGTTAACATTTATGATTATTAAGGGTAGGCATTTGAAGGATCACATATTTATCGTGCATCTTTAAACTAATTCTCTGCAATTATATTAACAATCCTGCCATCACTAGCCCACAAACATTCCTCCAAAGTTGTCATCTTCCATTGACAACACATGCCATTTTAAATTCTTGGATTATTTCACCCTTTTCTTGGCATTTTTATCTTTCAGCTAGGTCCTAACATTAAGGAGCTCTTTCGCCTGGTGGAGGATTTTGTTGACGTCATCAGCCTCCGAATGAAAGACTTTCAAGATAACTATGAAGTCACAGACAACATTGGTTAGTCATATTATGCTCTACTGTTTCTAAGATATATTGTATCACTGTGACATTCAAAAAAAGTTTATATACCTATATAGATAATTCATTTAGAATGCTTCCTGTACCGAGTTGATATTTTTGGCACATTAGTTTCTGTAGATGGAAATGTTGTGAACATTGTTTCAGAAATTCCTCACTGTAAAGAAATTATTCCCCTGAGATGTTTATGCTTCTTCTGGGAAAAGCAGGTATATGTACATTTACCCAGATCCTGTAGCTCTGGGCATTCGCAGGGCATTCATATCCCACTGTGATCCACCCACAATTGCACAGCACAGAGCTCACATGGGAGATGTGCTTTACTCACACACAGAAACTGGCAGAGACAGGCAAGAAATGAGCTGTTTCTCACTAAGACATTCAGGGGGACCAAAAATGGCAGATTGGAGAGAAGCAGGTGGGAGCTTGTGGGCTGAGAGCCATCACCTGTCAGAAATGCATGTCCAGCTATAGAACTGTCATCTGTCCCTGAGCAAATGGTTTCTTACTCCCACACCTAATTATATGCATGCAAACACAGACAGTAAATAAGCATTTTTAAATGTATTCTGTCAAGCTAATAAACTTTCAGAATTATCTCTATAGACTGCACAAGGACAGGTTTGTTGAAGCACTGTGGCTGTTTATTTTAGTTCTAATGGTGGTCTCTGTGTTTTCACACAGTGTTGAGCCTTCACAAGCGACCTGTTGCAGGCAACGCTGATATCAGCTTTCCAAAAAAGGGATGGATGGGCATGGAAGATTGGGCTCGCAATTCTGAGGACAAGGTCACCATCTCCAAAAGCATTGTCTCCTCTGGTAACCCAGGTGACTAATCATATTTGGGCATTTTATACAATACACACAAGACACACTTATGTTTACATGGCTACTACTTTGAAATCTTTACGGGTGTTTTCACACTTGGTCTGCATCCTTCAGTCAACACCCAGGACCAATTCTTGGCTTATTTTAGGGAGCAGCTAAAAATCAGAGGTTTGTTTTCATATTAAAGAATTCCTTCTGAACTGGGGATTGATGCACTGTTCTATACCTCACTTTTGAGTGTGCAGGTTTGCACAGTTGGAGACACTAGGTTTGTCCATTTACTGTTTTGTATTATTTTCTTTTGGTATAAGCACTTAGAGAAGAAAATCACTTTTCTTGGATGCATGGAATATGCATTCATGGTGCAAGAATATTTAGACATGCAAAGCCGTTTTTAGCCATGCTTTGTTCGCAGTGTTCTCAGTAGAAGGATTGCACCACAAAGATGAACTAATTACAGTGCTCCATTCCTATTAAAGTCTGGTTTTATACATCAGTAAGGCATTCTGTCTCCTATTGTGCCCTTTCCCTGCCATCATGAAACTTGAAACAGGAAGTAACCCAGTCAATCAGAGGGTTAGAGATAGAGGTAGCTTCCACATCTGATGTGGACTGTACCACTTTTTGTTAGAAGTGAGCCCCAGACAATCATTATCAAGAGAACCAAAGATTGGTCCTTTGGTCTGCTCCCAGACTTGAAAACAGAGCTCATGTGGAAAGTGGCTCCAGAAAGAGTCCAGAATACAGCGCAAGTGTACAAATGACCTCAGACTTTGCAAAGAAAAACATCACACAAACATACTCACCAAACACAGTCCTTACCAGTGTCCACAAGTAGTATTCATAGTCTTATACAGAGTGAGGTCCGTTGAAAAGGAAAAAAACTTTTACTTTTGTTTTAGAGGAGCAGTGGGCTGACATTTGTTTGTCCTGATGTGTTTGAAACAAACACATCATTAGAGAAGTTCCCTCCCCTGTGACTATGCTAATAGGGCAGTTGCTGCTTAATCAGGAGTCAACAGGAGCCAATCAAGAGCAATTAGGCCTAATTTCCACTCCCATTGGGGGCTCTATTTGCATGACACTTGGAGCAGATTGATAACGAGTCAAGTTTGAGGCTTGCTGAGAGTGGTGCTTATATGAAATAAACTTTGAGATCTTTGGGAGCTCAAAGAAAAACACCAGAGGGTATTTTCTCCATCACTCTATATTTTGCTCCCATAGCGTCTGTAGCTGTTTTGTACTGACAGCTAGAGTGAGTGGAGGCAGACAGGAATAAAACTATCCCCAAGGATCGGAAGAAAGTAGCTCAGCCTCTTTCTGCTCCCCACCCCTCTTTACCCATGTAGGCTCAGCTGCAACCCCAGAGGTGTAGTCTGTGCACACACTGACTGGCTGCCAGTCTTTCTCTCCCTCTCCCCTAACTTAGCCCTAACTCACTCTCTCTGTGTCTGCCAGGCACACACTGTGTGTGTGTGTGTGTGTGTGTGTTTGAATGTATTCAAACCCTGGCCTCTGTCCAGTTCTACTTCTTCCTTTCCAGCTGTGAAGTGTGTCTCAACCATGGCACGTGTTTTCCCACGCTTCATCTGTCTGCTTTTTCATCAGAGGTTTGATATAGCCTTAACATTTCAAGATTCAAGAGAGCATTATTGTCAATACGTCCATATACAAGTATACGGTGCTTTGAAATACCATTTCCCTCAGGCTCTCCATGGTGCATTTTCAGACCTAATATGCTAATATGTGCCATCACTGTGGAAGTGTTCTTGTGTGAATTAGGAGTCACTGTGTATGACAAGCATATGTGAGTGTGTGTGCATATGTTTTGTTTGCATGCTAATTGCATGTATAGGCTGCATGACATGAATGCTCCCTCTGACAGAAAAAATACAATAAGTCTGAATGGAGCAATTAGAGCAATATTTTTCAGCTTGCTTTTATTTAATATCATGTGTTACATTCTTTTAGTTTGAGTAATGATTTATTCTGGTCTGGGTCATGATGGATCTGGAGCCCATCCTGAGAACACTGAGTGCAAGGTGGGAATACACCTTGCCAGTATGTCGCAGGACACCATGCACACACTTTGAATACAGCCAGTCCCATCGATTAGCATGTCTTTGGGAGGTGGGAGGAAACTGGAAAACCTGGAGGAAAACCACATAGACAAAGTATGAAACTCCACACAGACAGTAACCTGTGTGTGTGTGTGTGTGTGTGTGTGTGTGTGTGTGTGTTGCAGCAGAAGATGATGCTTCAGCATTTGTAACTGGCATTGTCCTCTACCGAAACCTTGGCAGTATCCTGTCTCTTCAGAGGTAAAGAGTCATGTCACTCTATCTTCTCCTCTCAATTTACACAACTTTACTTGGTCTTTTCATGCTTATGCTAATCCAGGTTGAAATGCAATGAGGAGGAACTGATTGTAGTCTGTGGGTTATTAATTCATCCATTCATTATGCTTCTTATAATAAAAAGTAATTCACTACTACAAGAAACATACTTCAATGTTAATAGCTGGGGAGGTAGAAATATGTCTGATATATTCTCATTTTGTTAATCGGTAGTAGTAATTTTTTTATATTAATTTCATTTTCATGCTGTCTTCTTCCTGCCCTTGAGCATTGTTTTTTTTTTTTTCTTACTTGTTATCCCTTTTTTTTATCATCCTGAATGTGATCATGTGGGTTTCTGGGAAAGACACCAGCTGACAGGAACACTCATCCTGACTGATTATGTACTTGTACAGGTGTGTGTGTGACTGGATGTGTGTAGACATATTAATGTGGTATGAGTTTGGATATTTTGCATAGTCGTGTTGCACATTTTTATATATGAAGTTGCAGTACTAATCTGATTGAAATCTAGATAGCGTTGCTCAGGCTGAAGCTCAAGGTCAGCTTCTCCTTTCTCTCCTTCCCCCTTTCTCTCACTTTCTTTTTTCTTTGTCCTCACAGAAACAGCACTGTGTTGAACTCCAAGGTGATATCTGTGACGATCAAACCCACTCCCATTTCTCTCTCAGCCCCAGTGGAGATTGAGTTCTCACACCTTTACAACGTAAGCCACTCTGACCTCCGAACTCAATCAGATGAAATACACACAGAATCAAAGAAAGTGAATAATGTTTCAACAAGTTGTCTTTTAAAAGCCTTATTGGTAAAATACTAGTACTACTACTACTACTACTACTACTACTAATAATAATAATAATAATAATACATGTTGTGTAGAAACTATACAGGGGAAAAAAAGAAACCAAATTAAAAAGGTTGGTTAATAATTTCATGCACAAGTACAAGGAAAGGAAAGAAGCATTTTGTTGTTTAGTTTTAATAGCTTTCTCTGCCTGGCCGGTTTCCAAGAGCATACATACAAAATGTGTTATATCATTAATTACTTTTAAAACAAGTAAAGTGTAGCCTAAAAGGACAGAGAAACAAAGAAGCAATATATTTTTGCTTCTGAATTTGTGTAAGTCTGAGAAACAAGCCTTCCTACTGTTCTTAGTAATTTCCTCTTTCTTTGTTTGAACTAATGAAAATATATTTTTTTGCATTTAATATGTTTGAATGATACTAAATAATACATATTTTTACTTAAATTGAACTCCTCAGACTTTTATTACCTTTTGAATGCTAAAGTGTGTTCCTGAGTCAAGTTTCCACTTTATTTTGTCATATATCATATTTATACTGATTTATGCAGCAATTAGTTGATTGATTGAGTGGCATTCCAAGAGTGCCTATATTTCCTATTAAACACAGTGGGATGTTTTACTGTTTATATCACTCCGCTCATTTGTGTTCGCCATGTAAAATTCCACTTCCTATTTCAAAACAGTTACTACAGTAGTGTTAGTGACATCATCAGTGAGCATGGCAAATGATACTTTTCAGTAATATAACATTTGGCTGAAAATATAAAGGCTTGTCAGTTGAAGATTGAAAGAAAGAAGGCACACCAATGTAACTGGAAGCACCTTTAAGGGGAATGGTGAAATCAGTGTGAGCTAGCTAGCCTGCTATTTGATGTGCTATAAAATGAGTGTGGTTTATTGTGTCCAAAATGTCACTCAATATTAATTTCTTGTGAATAAAACTGTTATATAAAAGCAATATTTCAGTCTCCCTGCAGGCTCATGCCTCGTGCTGATATTCAGTAGAACCACACTCTTCCATGTGGGATATTGCTTATAACAGCCACTACTATTGCATTGACAGTTTAGCTGAAACAGGTTTATTTATCTGCAGCTAATATTTATGATGTAGTGTCATGTATAAGATGGTTGATTTCTTGTGCTGATATTACACAAGAATAAGAGGCATGCAGAACTAGAAATAATACCTAAGCTGCTTCATGTGGTTCAGTGACACAAAGTAAAAGCTGTCTCTCTCTCTTTTGTTCATGCAGGGCACAACCAACCAAACATGCATTTCCTGGGATGAGAGTGACAGGTAAGAGGCTTGCTCTCATTGATCCGATCTCACAAACCTTTATTTTCTCTCTTGCCCTGTCTGCTCACTCAAATGGGAGACAAGAGCGAGTGATTTTAAGAGGCTTGTTTCTGAGGACACTGAAGTGTCACAGTGGAAAAGTTCACTCGGCATTGCCTCTCTCCTGCTAGTGATCAGACAAAGAGAACACGATCTATTACTCTTACTGTCGTCCTTCTGGCACACTCACACATCCAATCAGAATTAGGAGAGCATGTCCATCACATAGAGAAAAAAGAGCCAGATAGAAAGAGTAGGACAAAAGAAGAAAAAAGAGAAAAAATGACAGAATGAAACTAAGTGAGAAGAACAACGGAAATTAAGCTGAGAAATGGTAGCATAATTTGGTGTCATCCTGTGGCCTGTGTAGCCCTTTCTCAGTCCCGTTTTCACTTCATGCCCTGCACTTTCATCCCAGTGCTTTCTGTTTTATCTTTTTATTGAAACAGAAAGAGTGCATATTTTGCGTTGGCTGGAACATTTGCATTTAAACGAATAAAGTGCACAAAACATACAAGTAAAATGCTTTCTACATTGTTCCTAAATGAGTGAAGTAAGAGACAGTGCAGGGTGACAAGACAGCGAAAGACAAGAGAAAGAGTGAGGGGGGACAAGAAAAGTCACAGTGTGATGAAAATACTAAAATGCAATCAAGGTGTGTCGTGAAGAGAAGGGCAGTGGGATAGGGAGTGGGTTTGGTGCAAAATTAAAATCTAACTTGGACAGCTGCTGTGATTAATGAGTTAATATTTGGGAAAGAAATTGGAATGTGAAGAGGCGCACTTGTCACTGCATGTTTTCTTGATAACAGCTTGAAGGCGTGTGGTCCTTGTGGTGCCTCACACTCTTCAATCTGACGTTCACTGGCACATACATTATACAACACACATTTATACATGTTAAATGTCTAGTCTGTTGATTCAAATATAAGCTAACAATCAGGTATTTGTAGAGTGTATTATATTATTTTTGCATGCAAATGAACTTTTCACTGTAAATGTGCTCTCTCTCTCTCTGTATTAACCGGACTTGTGATATAAGGTCACCTGGGTGGCAAAGCATATTTCTCTTTGTGTGTGTCTCTCTTACCCTCTGGTCATACTAGCAAGTCACTTGTGTCACTTGTCATTTTTCTCTTATAGGTATGTCGCGACCACGACTGTTGTTTCTGGCATACAGTACATTTAACAGTTATTCCATGAAATCGAGTCGTATATGAGCTGATAGCTGATGTGGCATGTAGTGCCGAGTTGGCTATAAGCCATGTACGACGAGATTGAGTGGAATAACTGTTTTATTCTATACACATTCACCAGATTTTCAGAAACAGAGCATTTTTATTTTTATTCAAAGAACTAGAGACCAGAGGTTTAAGTTGTGATACGTGGAAAGTAGGGTGAATACGTCGCATGGTGAGTGGTAATGCCAGTCTGATGGAACATGGATTGATTACCTTGCTGATGAGGAAGTGTCCTAGGTATCTGGGGGCCAGCTTGCGGGAGACGGTTCTGAGTGGCAGATGGTGCGTGGAGAGCATGGCTCGCTGCCCCACCTGGTAGGTGGGTGCCTTAGAGCAGCATTTGTCGGCCTGCCTCTTGGATGCTGGGGTGGAGCGAATGAGTCTTCTCCAGACCAATGCCCACATCCTCCTGCAGCGGCGTATGAAGGTCTGGGCTGAGGGTATGGCGACCTCCTCCTCTTGGTTGGGGAAGAGTGGTGGTTGGTAACCTAGGGAGCACTGGAAGGGTGAGAGA
>JAOBAM010000024.1:50346641-50357010 GCA_025212355.1 Notarius kessleri
CATATTTATGTAGAAATATAGAAAATTCTAAAGGGTTCACAAACTTTCAAGCACCACTGTAAGCCTGCAAAAGGGGAGAAGGGGATTGTTCAATTTATAAATATACATTTTGTATATACAACATGATTATGTTCTTCTTCTGAACATATTTCAATCACGTAGAACTCTTTAAATCTTGGGGAATGTAAAATCTATAAGTCTCAGTCAGTTTAAGAACAAAGAAAGTGGTTATGTTTTGTCTGGAAACTCCGTCCACTGGGAAAACTTCTACAGCCCAGTGAGGTCTGCCATCTTTGCCCCTGCAGTGGTTTACTGAATGTGGCCCTGGAGAGCTCTCGACAAGGTCAACATAATTAAACCTTATCAAATGTTGGTCAGAGTTTAAGGTAGTGACTTTAAGACGCATTGTTTTTTATAAAGCTGATGTTTTCATCTGCCAGCAAGATTGAGTAACATGAATAAGACAATGTTAATGCTAAGGTAAGGTACTGTTCACTGCGTTAGCTATGCTAATTCCCACCAGTATCATTTATGTGTGTTATTATTTCTCAAAATGAGTGCACAGTGTGTGTTTTTGTAGTGTGAAAAATTTCTAGAGGATAAGTCCGTTATATGTTGCTCTTCAGAGGGCTGTTAAGATTAAGAACAGTGGAGTTGAGGTGAGCTGAATTCGGTGGGGGGTTTATACCCAAGGCATTAGCTTGCCGAGGCATGTCCGCTGTTCGACAGTGTGGAAAGTCAAGGTCGCTCTGACAAGTTTTGGTAAACATCCTTCTTGAAAAGCTGCTATTTGTGACATTAGTTTACTGCAGCTTTTTACAGTGAAGGCACCCGGCTTGGCTGAAGTCTGTCCACATTGACCTGGGAGAAAATTATGATCCCATGATGATATATGATCTCAGCCTTAAGGAGAAAAGAAAAATGGCTTTATTTCACAGCAAAGGCATATCCATTCAGTGAGTGAGTGAGGGAACTGTAGAACACTTTGATAACTGAACTGATCCTGAGATAAGGAGCATCAGGATCAGTCTGATTCAGAGCACTAGCACACAGTAAGTGATCTATCATATACCTTTTGTCCTCCTTAATTAATCAGAGCAGTGCTAAACAAAGTCGGGAAACTTAATTTTCCATTTTTCTCAATTAGAAAGTGAGAGGCAAACGGTACATTCAGTTAAATGTGGTGCAGTGCAACTGAATTTTTGATTAATGCAGCATCCCTCATAACCTGGTACAGAACAGTACCGACATGTATTTTAATGTGGTGTCATGTATTTTCTTATATTTGCCTTCCAGGTTTTTATACGCTGTTCTGTCCCATGAACAACAAGTGAGCCGTCCTGCAATACCATTTTTGTGAAGTTTATTTACATAATGTATAATCTTACCTTTTTTGTTCCAGTTTCATAGAGACGTCCATCACATCCACCATTTTATTAATCTGTACTTACATTAGTCATCTCGCCTTTATAGATGAACCCGTCCCATCACTTATGATCAATAAAGTTAGAAGAAAATCAAACTATATTATTTAGTTTTATTGTCAAAGTAAAACAACTTCCTCTACCTTTTCGTTTCTTCAGCTGACATCGTATACCTTTCAAGTTCTTTTTTTTTAATCTGTGCTTCTGTTTTATGACCCACATTTTCACAATCAGTTTGAAACCACATTTTACTGTACATTCATTGCACATAATATACAAATCTGGATCTTCTGGTAACTTACAACTACAGTAAAGCCTTTCTAAATGAATGATTCTATTGTTAGGTAGTCACAACTATTTGTAGATCAGGATAGGTAGTAATTGATTTAATGTGTCTAAGTACACTGTATTTCATGGAGGTTGGTAAAGGCATCCCTGGTCCACCGATTTTGATTTGCCACTTTTTCTCTAACCCTTTGAACTTGTTTCAGGTTCCTTGGAACTGCAGTGATGGGTTCAATGGTTGGATCTGAATTAGCTACTGCTTCTTTATACAGCTCCCTCCACAATTATTGGCACCCCTTTTTAAGATATGTTCTTAGGCTTCTAATAAATTCCACAGGCTTGCTCATTGGGGATAGATTAGGGATAAAATTAGTTCATATTTTAAGTCATTCAAATTCTGTAAAGCTGCTTTGTGACAATGTTTATTGTTAAAAGCGCTATACAAATAAACTTGACTTGATACTCATCTTTATCATGGAGCTGTCACAGAGCATGTGTCAAGCTTACAGTTCCTTGGTATCGACATTTCCAATCTTATCTGGTCCTTAAACTCCTCTGTTCTAATAATAAATTAAAAAAAAAAAAAAGTACAACAGCATCTTTACTCTCTACAGAACCTTAAGAAAGCTCACCTCTGTCCCAGGACACAGGTGGACTTCTACTGCTGTACCACTGAAAGCATACTCATGAACTGCATCTCAGTATGGTATGGCAACTGCTCCGTATCAGGCCATAAAGCACTCCAGCGGGTGGTGAAAACTGCCCAGTGGATTACCAGCACTAAGTTATCTTCCATTGAGAACATTTATCACAAGCAATGCTTGGGCAGGGTGAGTAACATCAAGGATGCCACCCACCCTAACCATGCACTTTTCTCCCTCCTTCCATCTGGCAGATGTTACCAAAGCCTCTGATCCTGGATCAGCAGTCTGAGGTGGCAACCATGCTAAATTCCACACCACCACTCTGCTAGCATTACTACACTCATCCTGCACTGTCAGTACTTTAACATGCCATTTGCACTATTATTTTTTTGTACAAAAATGGACCACTTAAATTGTTACATGAACTATGCCACTTATGCAATATTACTGTATATATAAACAACTGTGCATGTGTTTATACTACTGCTGCACACACTGCCACTTTATTGTACATAAACATGTACCTATTGGTTAACTATTGCTAACTGTACATACAACCTTAAATACTCTAATCTTGTTCACTTCCCCTCTGTAAATATCCGTCCATCTATTATCCATAACCACTTATCCTGTGCAGGGTCATGGGCAAGCTGGAGCCTATCCCAGCTGACTATGGGTGAGAGGCAGGGTACACCCTGGAGAAGTTGCCAGATCATCGCAAGATTGACACTTAGAGACAAACAACCATCCACAACTACAGTTAATTTAGAGCCACCAGTGAACCTAACCTGCATGTCTTTGGACTGTGGGGGAAACCGGAGCACCCAGAGGAAACTCATGCAGATACAGGGAGAACATGCAAACTCCACCCAGAAAGGCCCCCATTGGCCACTGGGCTCGAACCAAGAACCTTCTTACTGTGAGGCGACAGTGCATACCACTACACCGTCTCAATTCAAATTAATTAATCACAAAACTAAGGAAAGGAATTTAGGATTGTTGAGATCATTTACCTATGAGCAACTGCTTTTGTTAGCTTTCATACACAGAAAAAGACATTATAAAATCGAGGGAATTTAATCCAGTTACAGAAATATTGAATAAATATTTTACAGGAGAGGCTGCACCACAATTCATGAGAATTAGGAGGGGATTTACCTGTCTTAAATGTCACTGGTTGGCAAACTTCTGATTGTTCTGATTGAGTCCCTGGCTCAATGATGAGGTCAGGTGTGTCTGTATGGAGTTTGGTCTGAATATATGATTATGGGGAACAATGTCTCTTCAAAACACTTTTTTGCGTGGTTTTTGAGAATAAATTAGTATCCACCACATTAGAAGTCAATCGTTTCATAAGGTATTTAACTTTTATAAAAGCAGGTTGTCATCACTACCACTAAAGCACTTGAAACCAACAACTCTCTTGAAAAGAGCTAAATAAAAGATTTATGAATGCTGTCACAGCATCTAATGGTGCAAGCTGACTTGCAAACATCTGCTTTCTCTTATCTAAACTGAGTATTGGTACAGTTTCCAGGGACAGGCTGACTGAAATGGTCTGCTGCAGCAAAAAAAGGGCAACAACATCAGAACACAGCTGAATCAGACTGCAGCCTCAATCAAAAGGGTCAGATCAAACCTGCTCAGATCCACAAAAGGTTATACCCTTTTAGTGACATTTTCCTGTCTTTCATCCCACTTTCTTATTTCAAGTTTAAAAGCTTCAAAGAGCTTTGTAAGAATATGGAAACTAGTGCACAAGTGTTTAATTATTTCATTTAAAAGGACTGATATTATGCAGTGCTTTATTGTCTTAATTTTATGCTAAACAGTGGTATTGCCAATAGGCAATTATTCAATCTTATACTTTCACCTACTGCGAGGGTGTTATTTCTGGGGGTAGGAGTTAAAGGGCAAACATCTGGTTTTATTATGAATTAATCTAGTGCATGAAAGTTGACATACATATTTAATTTCAGATTAGCCCTAAGACTTGGTTGATCAGTGAGCATTCATTCTCTGCAATGCTGTTTTTACAGTTTGATTATCTATTTTATCACACAAGCAATTCCTGCTGAAATACAAGAACGACTCTAATATTTTCTGTCAAGCATGGTTAAACGCAGAGTGCATTTACAGTACATTAAGTTCAGAACTGAGCCCTAAGGCAGAATGTCACAGGAGGTCATAACTGCAATGGAGCCATTGACTCGGACAGTAGAAATCAAACAGGTGCAACTGTGCTACTTTCAAAGGATGTGTTAATACTTGGCAGTGTTAAATGAATTTTGGGTGTGATCACAATATACTGTATCCATAATGCTATGCTACACCAAACAAGTGTTAAAATTTAATGTAATGTAAAGTAAAGAAGACTATTAGAGCTGAAAATGTGAACTCAATTGTAATACCTCAGAGGCAGCCTTTAGCATACATGATCCAGGCATCTCCACACCAGGTACACAGAGTATGAGATGTCACACTGTAAACAAATTGTGATCTTAAAAGTAGAAACAGTCTTGTCCCCCATTACCCCACCACACCCCCAAAAACTAGACCAATAACAGACCAAGTTAGATTGCCTCCTTGATTCTAGGAGTGTGGCTTTACAGCCCATTATGAGGACTTTGGGCAAACATGTTGTCAAATCTCTACAGGTGAGGTGCTCCACAGTCATGAGAGGTATGGGCCAATCTCTCCATGTTTTTCCTGGAGTTGAAGAGTCTATTATGGAGTCTATCTGAACTAAACAGTGGGGTAATTAGAGAAAACTCTAGTCCATGGGCTGCTCCTGTAGTCCTTGTGAAGAAAAAAGACAGAACTTGGAAGTTTCATAAGGGTTATGGGAAGCTTAATGACCTGACCCATAAGGACACTTTCCACAACCAAGAACTGAGGAATCACTGGTCTGTCTAAGGCAATCATGTTGATATTCCATCCTAGATCTTACCCAAAAATACTGGCAAGTGAATGTAGAAACTAGGGATAGAGAAAATACTGCTTTTACTACTCCACTGGGTTTATATAAATTTGATGGATACCTTTTGTACTCTATAATGCTACAGCTACTTTCTGTTAGTTGATGCAGAAGTGCTTTGGCATTATACTAAATTATTATTTTCTGTAGCCCACTTAGGAGGCCCCTGCCTTTTGTTTATTCCTATAAAACCTGCATTTGTGTCCAAACCCAGTCTGATCTTATGATACCTACAAGAGGCCATAAGTTTGTGTACTGTAGTTGTTTTCAGGTTTCTGTGTTTTCCACTCTTTATGGGGTGAACACTTTCCAGTTGCACCACTCAGAAGCTCCACCCCATAAATCCTGGTTATGTGTCCAAAACCAGTGTGATATTGTGATACCTAAAGAGATCCTGAGTTTTTGTACTGTAGGTGTTTTCAGCTCTTCATGGAGTTTTGTGAGTGACATTAAAGGTAAATCACCTGTGCTGTGAATGCACTTGGTACTTTACTCGTAATTGGCATTTACCAACTTATACATATAACGTGAGTGAAAAAATAGCATAACTGAAATTTTTTGTAAATCGGACAGTAATTTTAGTTCAGCTTGGCCTATGTAATTTTTTTACACACAACTTTCCTAAAAAATTAATAGACAAGGTGTCAGTCCTGTGCGCTGTGGCGCGTGTACCTGAAGGTGCGCCCCGGGCTGCACGCGCGTCGAGCAGTCTCCAGCATGCGCGCCGTTAACGAAGCACACCTGAACTCAATTAAAGTCTCACTCACAACCCGCCGTATGTGCTGCTACGGGCGGTCTACGGCAACAAATTTGGCAAAACTGTGCTTGAGACTTGTGCGACACTTGCGTGTGTTCAGCGCCGTAGAAGGTCACAGACTGCCCGTGGAGACTTTTGGTCCTGCACATGCAAATTCTATGGGTCTTGCGACAAATCAAGAATGCATACACTACGTATGGGACCCGTATTCCTTTTGTATGCCTGAACCAAGTCAGCAGCACAGCTAGTAGGGGGCTTTGCGATGACAGTAAGATACACGAGTGACACACGGTCATTGTACGAGTGACGTGCCTCAGAAGTACGACACAAGTACTCCACACTTGCTATTTGTGCGGCCCCCAAGACAGAAGTACATGTCACTTTCTACCTCTACGTGTGGTGTGCACACAGTGCACGTGACTCACACGCGACATGAGGAGCAAGACTCTGGGTATATATATATATATATATATATTGGGGAGGAACCAAGGATGTGATCATGTAATGTGTAGCATTGTAGAAGGGAAGAAGATGGCTGTCACCATACCGCCACGACAACTGAGGGAGTTGGACCCTTATAGGCAGATGATAGAAGCTGAGGAGCAGCATGAAGCAATATTGTTCTTCAGTCGAAAGACAGATGCAGAATGCGGCGGACACGCTGGTTTTATACCCACTCCTGGCTTGCGTCACATGCAAAACATGAGTGATTGTCACGTGCTAATCATGTGTGTCACACATGCTTCACAAGTGCGGCTCGTACTCCTAGCGCAGGAACCTGGTAAAATGCAAGTCACACGCACTGAACACGCACTGATTACGTGTGTCAGATATACGCTTTCCATGGGCTAACGGCGCAATTTTTCCCACGCCTCGAGGAAGTCAGGCATGCAACCTGTACTTGACAAGTACTTTGCCCGTACTCCTCCCCCAAACTTTCTCCCGGGTTCACCGCAACCCTGCAGCACGGCTGCGAGATATCAAACCCTGCGACCCGTGCGTGTCCCAGTTTACACAACTTACGGTGGGTTGTGAGTGTGGCATAAGATTCCTGTTCTTGGCTGCAGGAGTGGAATCCAATGTGGTCTTCTGCTGTTGCATGCTGAGATGCTCACAATGGTTGTAAAAAGTTGCCATGAGTTACTATATCCTTCCAGGCAAAAAAGCTCAAACCAATCTGGCCATTTTCCTCTGATCTCTCTTATCAACAAGGCCTTTGTTTCCACCCACAGAACTGTTGCTCACTCAATGTTTTTTGTTTTTTGCACCATTCTGTGTAAACTCTAGAGACTGTTGTGTGTGAAACTCCCAGGAGATCAGCAGTTCCTGAAATACTCAAACCAGTCCATCTGGCACCAAAACCCATGCCACAGTGAAAGTCACAGAGATCACAATTTTTCCCATTCTGATGTCTGAAGTGAACATTAATTGAGGCTATTGATTTGTATCTGCATGATTTGATGCATTGTGCTGCTGTCAAGGGATTGACTGAATAGATAATTGCATAAAACAGCAGATGGATGGATGTTCCTAATAAAGTGGCCAGTGAGTGTAAGTGCTTACAAAAATAATTTTTGGTATCTTTATTTTATCTGGTTAGCCTCAGGTCAAAGTTCTGTAACGTATATTTTTTTGAAAATAGTATTTAATGTTTTGCATTTCCTGACCTTTGATTAATCTTCCATTCAATCTTAGGACAGATAGAACTTTAAAAATAATACGAAGTTCACATTTTAAGAAGGCTTTCTGTTGGATGAATTTGAGCCCAGTTTTGCTGTCATACACAAACATCACACGCATCACATCATAAAAGAATTCTTTGGTCATGAGATATAACCAGTGGTCTTCGAAAACACAATGCGACATTAAGCCTACATTATAACAAAATGTCAGCTGATAGCAAAGTTTCCGCAGAGTCAGAAATTTTTTTTTATTAAAATCTCAGAATGTGACCACTGCTATAATGGCCATCTTAAAGCCACCAATAGAATGATGACAGGCACAATTACTGAACAGCATTTAATGGGAAATACTAACTTACTCACGTTGGAGGAAGCCATGGCCTAATGGTTAGAAAAGTAGCTTTGGGATCAAAAGGTCACTGGTTCAATTCCCTGGACCAGCAGGAATGGCTGAGGTGCCCTTGAGCAAAGCACCTAACCCCCAACTGTTCCCCATCCTGCTCTGTTCATCACTCTGGATAAGAGCATCTGCTAAATGCCTGTATTGTAATGATTTAATGTACCAGTGTTCCCAGCCTACATGCCTAGTGAGTTGCAAAGGTACCATGAACGCTAATGGACAAAAATATCCTTATTACCTTAAGATCACTTTGAGAAATGGGCTTCTTGTACCATGTTGTCTTCTTATACCCACTCATGAATAGAGTTCTCTAAACTTGAAGGCCCAAAGTGCAGACTTTAGTCTGCAATGAAATCCCCCCCAAATGTGTGAATAAGTCTAACATACCACTAACTGCCTCCCATTGTTGTGTAAAGAAGCCTAATTATTGAGCTGTGTCCCTGCCAGCACCCCACCCCCACACACAGGATATTCTGCAGGCAGTTCATGTACGACTCGATTTCGTGAATAACTCTTAAATATATAATGAAACGTATTTTTAAAAAGTCGGTGAACTGTAAGGTAACAAACCCTGTGATCGTGCACCAAGGGGGAAAGTGGTTGGCATTCCAACACCGGCCACCTGGATCCGAGCTGTGGTGTGTTGCAGCCCCGATTGATGATACTGAAAAATGTGCAAGTCAGGTGCACCTGGAATATGAGAACAAAAAAAAAAAAAGCTTGTACTGAATTAGAATAAACTCCAAGGCTTGGCAGGTGCATGCTGGTTTTTAGGGCACATGCGTTTTTTTTTTTTTTTTAAAGCAGGCCTGACTGGTTTTACTGAACGCTTCACACTTTTAAATCTCTGCTTTCGTAACACAACAAATGGAGCGAGTAAGTTAGACAAGTTGATTTTTAAATTGGCGTTACATTGAATTAATTTGAGATTTTCGCTCTGGGTCCTGCTTCATATAAACATACAGGACATCTGTTTCTTTGCCCGAACCACAGACTTAATGCTAAGCACAACACACACCAGTGCAGAAGGAGCGTAATCTCTGCGGTCTTGCTGATGCTCCGTCTTCCTGCACACACATGCTGGAGCACATCTCAAACCCGGATCCCCAACAGATGTCTCACCCACCCGCTATTATTGCACCTACTTTATCTGGCATCATCTTCCAGATGACACCATTTCTCCTCTACCTCCCAGAGAACGCCTGTTTCTAATATATCTCCCAGTCAGACAGAGGATTTTTTTTTTTCCTTCTTACCAGCCATTCATTTATTTGTGCGCAGTAGCGATGTTGGGGTTTGGCAGTGTTCTCACACTTTCACACTCGTACAACATGGGATGGTTTCAGTTTTGGGCTCTGAAGTGTTGTAAAACGCTGCAGACAAGCAGAAAGGTTCTGATTTGTTCTCACCTGCCTCTCTGACACTGGCGCTTGTTCATTATTTGTGGAGCGGAGATGACTTTTTTTTTTTTTTCCCCTTAGGGTTTTGTCAGCATGTTGTTTTTCGTTTCTGTCTCTCTCAGCAGAATGAATATGCAGCGTTTTGTTTAGCGCCTGTCAATCTACTTGGTCTCTTTGTTGGTTTATTACCCTTTTATCCTCTTATTTTTCATCTGACAACATAACTGTTGTTCATGCAAATTGAGTATTTGTATGGCGTTGTTTACGGACTTCGCAATCCTGTTTGATTTTGATTTCAGGGTGCCAGGATGTGATTGTAAATCAGTTTGTACGCATCACATATCATTATCGTTTTCCTCCATTCTGGAAAAACGCAAGTGTTAATTAGAGCCGACATTTATGCCAGTATATTTTGTACGAGTAATTGGACAACAAAATAACCAGTTATTTTATTTCTGAATAGCATTTGAACTTGTTCTTTATAATGTTGGCACAATATTTCAGCACTTTACCCATCAGTAGATTAATCATGATGCATGTTGTGTATTTATACACACACACTGTGCAAAAGTCTTCGGCACCCTATTTTTATTTTTTTTTAATACAAACTTTGTTATAGATTTCTATTTTATGACTTCGACATTATCGAGCGGGGGCGGCACGGTGGTGTAGTGGTTAGCGCTGTCACCTCACAGCAAGAAGGTCCGGGTTCGAGCCCCGTGACCGGCAAGGGCCTTTCTGTGTGGAGTTTGCATGTTCTCCCCGTGTCCGCGTGGGTTTCCTCCGGGTGCTCCGGTTTC
>JAOBAM010000024.1:54519305-54531307 GCA_025212355.1 Notarius kessleri
TTCTCCCCGTGTCCGCGTGGGTTTCCTCCGGGTGCTCCGGTTTCCCCCACAGTCCAAAGACATGCAGGTCAGGTTAATTGGTGGCTCTAAATTGACCGTAGGTGTGAATGTGAGTGTGAATGGTTGTTTGTCTCCGTGTGTCAGCCATGTCAGCAATGATCTGGTGACTTGTCCAGAGTGTACCCTACCTCTCGCCCATTGTCAGCTGGGATAGGCTCCAGCTTGCCCGCAACCCTGCACAGGATAAGCGGTTATGGATAATGGATAGATGGAATATTGTTGATATGGTGAAGTTCTGTGAGAAGGTTATTTAACAGTTTTGGAGGGAGTCTTCGATGTCAACATGTTGTAACAGTAAAATATAAAGCTGTAACTAAGTTGGCTAACACAGCATGACGAGAGGGCTTTGTGGTTTCTCGGTAACGTGGCAAGCTACATATTTTTTTATATTAGCTTCAAAATCAGCAGAAAAAAGGGAAACACACTGGTGATGAATGGAATTACTGTGCTTAACTGTTACAGTGCAAGTGATAACAGGAAGTAGCATGTTTCACAAACATTCCACAACATTAAACATAACAATACATGAGTAAAAGAGAAGGACATGCCATTCTTTAATAAATAACAAGAGTGCTCTGAGAGCACAATATCCCCCACTGGCAACTATATCTACACTATAAGTGCTTAATACACCCTCATGAAATTGTCAGAGTACAAGTTTGGTAATCAAGGGCTGTAACTCTGGTAAAATGTGACTGAATTGAACGAAACTGCAATATGCATTTTACCGACATATAACAAAGAATCCTGTCAAGTTTTGGGAAATTCCTCCAAAAATTGAGATAGGAGTTGATTTCAGAAGGTGAGTACCCTTCCCGGGATGGAGGGACAAACAGACGGACATCACCACGACATAATCCCCCTTCGGGCCTTTCGGCCAGCGGGGGATAAAAATTGCCACATTAACCTGATTTTAGCCTCATTACACTACCTACCAGTTAAATTTAGGATTTAATTTAAAATTATCTTGTTTGTTTGTCAAACTTTGAACAGATTGGCCCCACGATACCTCACTGGTCTCATACAGTCTTACTGTCCTGGTAGACCTTTAAGGTCATCCGACAAGGTGCTTCTTTCCATCCTGAAGAGTCATTTGAGACAAAAAGGTGATCGTGCTTTTTGTGTAGCAGGGCCCAAGCCTGCTACAAGTGGTACAAACTACCACTCTATGTCCGAACAGCCCCTGCCACTGAATGTTTTGAAACCCCGTTAAAAACCCATTTGTTTTCTTTGTCTTTTGAGTCATTTTACGTGCTTGTATTTTAGATGTGTTTTATCTCCCTGTTGTATTGTGGTGGTGTTATTCATTTATGTGCCATCTACTTTTATGTCCTCTTTTTTAAATCAATGACTTTATGTTTTATCAGTTAACTCTGCAAAGCGCTTTGGTCAACCTGAAAGTTGTTTTAAATGTGCGATATAAATCAAGTGAGTTGACTATGACAGGAAAATACATTCACCATTTAATAGGAACATTTTCTTGATTCTAAGATTCCTGTTCTTGGCTGCAGGAGTGGAACCCAATGTGGTCTTCTGTCTGCTGTTGCATGCTGAAATGCTTTCCTGCTCACCATGGCTGTAAAGAGTGATTATATGATTTGCTATAGGAGTCCTTTCTGCAAGCTTGAACCAATCTGGCTATTTTCCTCTGATCTCTCTTATCAACAAGGCGTTTGTTTCCACCCACAGAACTGTCATTGCTCATGCAATGTTTTTTGTTTTTTCGCACCATTCTGTCTGTGTAAACTTTAGAGACTGTTGTGTGTGAAAACCTCAGGAGATCAGCAGTTTCTGAAATACTCAAACCAGTCCATCTGGCTCAAACCAGCACCCATGAAAGAAAATGAAAGAAAGTCACACTTTGAGATCACAATTTTTCCCATTCTGATGTTTGACGTGAACATTAATTGAAGCTCTTGATTTGTATCTGCATGATTTTTATCCATTGTGCTGCTGTTGAGGGATTGGCTGATTAGATAACTGCATCAAACAGCAGGTGGATGGGTGTTCCTAATAAAGTTGCTAGCAAGTGTATTTCTGTGGCTGTATGTTAAAAAAAAATGCAGCCTGTCATGTTAACGAAAAAGTGCAAAGCCGTTAGAAAACTTCAAGTTTTACCTCTATCTGTTACTAATCATGACACTGAAGACACCTTCTGAGAAGTGGAACGTGTACGTATCATCCACCAAGTCTCTCTGTAAGTTGCTACTATAGAATGAGTGAATTATTATAAATCTGTGATTTACATGTTGCAGTTGGATCCACTGTCAGAGCTGAAGTTATAGAAAATTAAGAGAATTCAACAGTGCTAAGGTATAAAGCAATAATTTGGACCTTGTATCTAACCGGGATTTCAATAAAAAATTAGAAACGGTGATTTTAATATGATACAGAATTTATGTGTTTTAACACTGTATCACTGATTTTGTTCCAGCAGGTGGAAAGTCTAAGGAAAAAAAAAAAGCCTCAATGAAATCCGATCAATCCTGTAGAAGGAGTAGCGATTTTTGTGAAATGGCATATGACCCCTGTGTCGCTGCATCCATGGTAGGTGGTGCCACCTGATGAACAATTCTTATTAGAATATGTCTTTAGAGTCTTCTGGGTGAGTTTCAGTGAAAACATACTATCAGTTTACGAACAGTAGTGTTTGGTGTGACGAGTCACCCAAAATTTTCAAATGCACATAAAATGTTAAACATGTCAGGTGGCGCCGTCTTGGCAACTTTTATACACACCAACCTAGGGAACATTCCATATGAGTTTGATCAAAATCTGATCACTCCTGTAGGAGTAGCGAATTTTGTGAAATTGCACGTGACACCTCTGCAGCCTCATCCATGGTAGGTGGCGCCAGCTGGTGAACAACTCTTGTTGGAATATGTCTTTAGAGTCTTCTGGATGAGTCTCAGTGAAAACATCCTAGCAGTTTACGAAGAGTAGTGGTTAACGTGATGAGTCACCCAAAAATTTCAGATGCCCATGAAATCGTAAATATAACAGGTGGCGCCACTATCTTTACAACTTTTACGCACACCCATCTGGGGAACATTGTATATGAGTTTGATTGGAATCTGATCAATCCTGTAGGAGGAGTAGCGATTTTTGTAAATTGTGGACAGACGACGATGATGATGGACGGACGTCGTGTTATCGCATAAGCTCATCCAGCCTGGCCTACGGTCGGATGAGCTAAAAACCCTCCCCCAGAAGCTCCACTAAATCAATATGCTAAATATTTGCTTGATGATCCTTAGTATAAAAATATCTACATTATGCTCATGCCTGTCTGATGAAATATTTTTACACTGCACTGGGTCCCTGGGTGCAAAAAGTTTTAGAAATCCCGCACTAAAAAAAATTGGCCAGACTTTATGTGCACGTAAACTTGCTCCTACACTCTTCTACCATTATGGCATTTCATGCTGTATTGAGCACAAGGACTTCATGAGGCCTCAGCGAGATCTTAAGGTTGTGCCTTCCATTTCCACCAACTAGTGTTGCACAAAAACATTCTCCATCCCACTTCGCCCCCATGCAGGGCCCCTAATAAACACCACTGCTCCAGATATGCGATGAGTCAACCCCTGAGGGTGGATTTCTCAGCAACGAGCCTCGTGCATTTCAAACATACTCTTCAAAAATAATTGGCACATGTCACCGGTGATAAAAAAAGGTAGTTTTTAGTAATCCTGGACACATGGTCAGGACATATGGGAGCAGCTTATCAGGTCTGTTAGATGTCAGACTGAATCACACAGGGTCGCGCTATACCCACAGCTACACAAAAAGAATACATTTAAAGCATATGGATTTGGAGAGATTAATAGAGTTTGGAGTGTTTACTGTAAGGCTCTTAAAGACACCGTTTTTTGTTTTTTTTTGGTACGCCCATCCATGAGTAGATGAAAATGTTTAAATCTAAGCAGCCTGTAGAGAAATATGCTTGTGTAGCATTAGAAGGAAATGAGCTCCCTTCCTACCTGAACTGCGCTCCCTCAGAAATATTTGATTAACTCGGAAATTTATAGCATGGTGTCCTACATGTGCTAAACACATCCCTCGAGTTCGTTTTTCATTTTCAGGCTGCATCCGTCAACTGCATGAATACAAAGGACGAAAAAGCAGCCCTGGGTAGTTTCATCTCGGCTGCCAACACTACTAAATGGCTCCTGTGCCCATATGGATCGCCATGGTTCGTAATTAGCCAGCTGAACTATGGCTTGAAGGTACTGTGCTGTTTATTCTGCAAAGCACCAGGCTTACAACATGGCATACATGTGTGTGTGTGTGTGTGGTGGGGGGAGGATGACCAAAGTTCTTCAAAGGAACTGTTGGAAGTGATCATGGTGCTGGCTGGACTCCAACGCATCAAAGGCTTGGCAGACCTGCAAGAGAGGTAGCTTTAAAGGGAAAAAAAACCCTGGACTTCATCTCCACATCTCTAGCTGTGCATTGCCTTTGGGTGCTCTGGCTTTGCATTTGGGGAGGAGGCCAGTGGATGAGATGGAGGACGGAGATGTAGAGATGAAAGACAGGCCAGACTGGTTCATACCATGAGTCTACGATAGGTACAGCGCACATGGTTTAAAAAAAAAAAAATACTCATTAGAGTTTGTGCTCTTCCAGCTGACCTCACTCTATAACAGTCTACCAGTGGTGGAGTCACAGCCAGAAGGTGTGTGTGTGTGTGTGTGTGTGTGTGTTTATATGCGTGTGAGTCTGAGGCTAGTGTTGGCAGGGTGTACCCAAGCCAGTGTCATCTGGGGAGCATCTTTCAGACACAGCGAGTGATCAGACAGGACCGGAATTGGAGATGTGCTGCCCGTGATCTGGGCCAGCACGACCGGCCAATTAAAAAACAGGACAGAAAGGTAGACAGATGTGTCTCAGTAAGGCAGGACAGCGAGGACGTGTGAACGCCGGGAACTGCCGGGCTTTGATCAGGCTCCAATGGGCATGGCTTGGCCTCTCCAGGGACTCGACCATTACCTCCTCTTACAAGTCCCAATCTGACAGGTGGAACTCTGCAAACAGACGCCAATACCACAGCAGTGTGCAAGATCTGCAGCCAATTATCAAATCAGGAGATGGAGTCATCTCCTTGAAGGACTTTAACCAAAAAGGACCCCTGGGAGATGAGGCACAGATGAGGGGATGGTGAGAGGAGCTGCACGGAAACATGTACAACAGCAGATTTGACTCTTTTTCTTTCTCAGGAGGTTTACATTTAGTCTGGTTCAAAATGCTAAAAGTGGGGACAAAACTTTAGCATCTCATCAGCTCCTTTTTCTTGCTTTACTTTTTCTTTTAAATAAGTAAACACATGTTGTGTGTCAGAATTGATAGCAGACCAGATGCACAGCAGCAAAACCCGGCAGCTGCTCATCTGTTGCTGTCTTGGTCACAGCATGAACCAGAACAAAATAATAGGGGGAAAAATGTTTGGATGACAATAAACACTCAGGGTGTTAAGGACAGACTGACAACATTATGGCTAAATCCTATTAGCTACATTAGCATGTATGCTAATATTCAGTTGCCTCACAGCAAGAAGGTTCTGGGTTTGAGCCCAGTGGCTTACGGGGGCCTTTCTGTGTGGAGTTTGCATGTTCTCCCCATGTCTGCATGGGTTTCCTCTGGGTGCTCTGGTTTCCCACAAAGATATGCAGTTAGGTTAACTGGCTACTCTAAATTACCCGTAGGTGTGAATGTGTGTGAGTGTGTAGAAAAGGAACTGGCCACCCTACTGTTGCAATACTGGCCAAGTCAACCAAACATGGTTCGCCTCAAGCCCGGATCAGTTTCGGCAGTGATGACGATGACAATACTGAGAAATCATAGCTGTCATGAACTACCTCTCTCAGTGCAAGTGGCAGTTCCGAGAGAAATAAACATCACTTTTTCTTTTTTTTTTTTGCTTGTTTCCAGCACCTAGGTGGTGTTCCGAACGTCCCCTAGATGTCCAAACCAAAAGGGAACCGTCAGGGCCATCGAGGACTTCACAGAAGGTCCCAACATATCAGCATTTCAAATGTTATATTTCATTTCTTTCATAATTTCATGACAATTAGTCTCTTCTAATTTTAACTTGGCCTCATTTTCTATCAAATTTGCTTCAGAAATGAGAGAGTTACTATCCTGTAAGCATTAAAATCGAGTTATTCAATGAGACTTTTTTGTTTGTTGTCTCTAGGCTGAGAAGAGTTTAGAGCTGGCTCACTCATTGGTTAGGACTTCATTGCCAGGACAGAAGGCCATGGCGGTGTCTGTTTATGTAGGAAGTGACAGATGAATTAACCGATAAGATTTTGCTTTGGAGGGGCACGGTGGTGTAGTGGTTAGCGCTGTTGCCTCACACCAAGAAGGTCTGGGTTCAAGCCCCGTGGCTGACGAGGGTCTTTCTGTGCGGAGTTTGCATGTTGTCCGTGTGGGTTTCCTCCAGGTGCTCCAGTTTCCTCCACAGTCCAAAGACATGTAGGTTAGGTTAACTGGTGACTCTAAAGTGAGTGTGAATGGTTGTCTATGTGTCAGCCCTGTTTACAATTTACTTAGTTACTTCATCAACAACGGCGCACCCTGCCCCTAATCCTTTGCCCTGTTGCTTTTTTGGTGTGTCTGGCTAAGGTTTGACTGAGCTGAAGTCCCAGCTCTAATAGCAACGGTTCACCACTGCAACCATCATTGCCAACATAGCGTTCAGGCTGCACATCACAGATGTATATGATTTTAGCACTGTATTTTAGCACCTATTTAAAAAAATGCATATTCATAAAGCTATTCAATTTCAAGTGCTATTCATTCAATTTGAAAGATGCGATCCTTCATAGGCACTTTTTCTTATGGTTATTATCATGTTTTTAGACATGCAAACCAGGTCCTGAGTGTGTTGTTTGTGCATTGTTGTACAATGTTGGCTGTGGGTCTGAGATGGAGCACCCCGGTGTCTCTGCTCACTCCGTTGCCTCATAAGATGAGTCTGTCTGACTCGCACGACCCACTCTCTGCCATGATGGATCGGCTGGCTGGAGAATAGCCTGCCTGAGGACTGTTTGGTCAGCAGAATAATACTCCTACTTGGCTGGTGGCTGAAACCATTACAGGTAGATGTCAAAATTCTCCGGCCAATTAGTTTAAATATAAGCAGGCATGGCCTCCACTGTATCATGTCCTATGAAGACCACTGGCATACTTCTGAGATCTGCAGAGAACAAAAATGTATCTATACAGTAGTTTGTGACAGCGTATTCTGTCAGAGACAAACAAGTGGCGCTGCATAGAGCTAATGAGTATGAAACAAAACTTTATATTTGCTCTATTTTTACTTCCGCTTCACATCTAGAAAAAAATAAATTACATTGTTTTATCTATCTATCTATCTATCTATCTATCTATCTATCTATCTATCTATCTATCTATCTATCTATAGATAGATATAGATATATAGATATATAGATATAGATAAAATTTCCAGTTATATTAAGGTTACTTAGGAGTACCATCGTCATGTTCTTTATCCAGGTTGAAAATAAAGTGCTATTGTCAAGAAGCCAACTCTTATTTTGTAGCTGACTGTACCAACAGGGCTTACAGCATGTTGGATCATAAATCTAAGTTGGCCGTAATTTTCTCGTGTATATTTACAACTATTGCACCGACTGGTTTTGACATTTTGCTGAAAATTTATGCTGAGTCAAGACCAGGCTTAGAGTCAAATTTTATTTAACTGCTTCTCTCTCTCTCTTGCCATTATCTAGCTCACCATATCAGTGCATTTGGTCATTTTAATTTTGAGTGATCTTTTAGACAGGAAAGATTTATTGGGAATCAAACCAGTCGTCTACACATGCATCAACAATGATATCGCTAGAAAGAGATCTCTTAACAGCTAGAACTCCTGTGGATGTGACATTTTTCAGCCTGATACATCCTCTCTTGCTTTGCTCAACAATCTTTCAAACTCTATAATGTCCTTTCAAATATGTACAACCCCGATTCCAAAAAAGTTGGGACACTGTGTAAAACATAAATAAAAAACAGAATGTGAAGATTTGCAAATCATGGAAACCCTGTATCTATACTACTAAAGGAAGACTGACTGTCTCTCCGTCTCTCTGTCTGTTCACCTATGCAAATTGACATAGCTGGACACACATACTCCATACTTTGCACATGGACTGGTGACACCCCAGAGGGGCCCAAGACAACATTTTCGATTTTCCAAAACATGGGATCAGTGCTAATCCAACACACTATTCATTTCCCGTAGGTTACATGCTCAAGCTAACACACTGCGCGCAGCCTTGGTGGGGAATCCCTCCCCCACTTGCCTGAGAGTTTTGATTGGATGGGACCTTGCAATCAGCGCTCCTCGCTGGAGACTTCCACTCGGGCCGAGTCTACATCACCGAGGAGATATGGGGAGCGATTTACGTCATTTCGACAGTGAAAACATATATATATCACATGTATCCACTCAACTCTCCACTGGGCCATTCAGAGGAAATCAGGTTCACAGGCAATAACTACTAGTTTCATTGAAAATAGTACAAAGACAACGTATCAAATGTTGAAACAGAAATTTTATTGTTTTTTGAAAAATATGTGCTCATTTTGAAATGTCAGCAACATGTTTCAAAAAAGTTGGGACAGGGCATGTTTACCACTGTGTTGCATCACCTCTACTTTTAACAACATCCTGTAAATGTTTGGGAACTGAGGAGACCAATTGCTGTAACTTTGAAAGAGAAATGTCCCATTCTTGCCTGATGTACAATTTCATTTACTCAATAGTTTGGGGTCTCGTTTGTTGTATTTTGTGCTTCATGATGCAAACAGGGGTTGTATATTCATGTATATCCATATAGATTATCTTCTTTGTCAGTCATTTTCTTAATTTCGGTTTATTTTTTCCTATTAGCTAGAGATGGGCTAGTAGTGTAAGTATTTATGTAGCAATGAACACTTTAGTTTAGCAACACAGACTTCTTAGTTAATTGTGGCAGCAGGGGCGTGGCCAAGCATCGGTCTGTGAATGGAGGGCGGAGTCAGGGAAGGTAAGTGGTGGAATCATTGCACCCGATAGAAATTAACCTGTGTTTGTGTGTCTTCCCCAGTGACCGCGCCCTTTAAAAGGAGAGGAGAGCAGAGAAAGGGAGCCCTCTCCCCAACCAGAACACGTGTGTGTGTGTGTGTGTGGCTGGGAATTTGAGAAAGGTTGAAAAGCAAAAAAAATAAAGAGTTTGTTGAGAACTCAGTTCTGGCCTGCTGTGCTTCTGTGCTCCACCCACCTGGTGGTGCCAAAATCTGGGATAGTGCAGAAGTGAACGGCCACATGGAGTCCTCCCCCTTCAAGGACCTGGTCCATGCCCTCGCCATGGTCCAACAGAGCCAGCACCAGTCGCTGGTCACCCTCCGGAAGGAGCAAGAACCACACTTCGAAGCCCTGGTGCTGGTGCAACAGGAAGATCGCTAGGCGTTCCAGCACCTGCTCTCGTAGGCGGGGGCCCCAATCACTACTGCCGCGGACCCTCCCCACCTCACCCAAATGAAGATGGGTCCGCAGAACGACCCCAAAGCCTTCCTCACTCTTTTCGAGCAGGCAGTCGAGGCATGGGGTTGGCCAGTGGAACAGCGAGCGGCGCGCCTCCTCCCCATGCTAACGGGCGAGGCGCAGCTGACCGCACTACAGCTCCCCACTGACAGCCGGCTGGTCTATGCGGACCTCCGCCAGGCCGTCCTCCAGCGTGTGGGTCGCACCCTGGAGCAGCAGCGGCAGCGCTGCCGCGCGCTGTGCCTAGAGGAGGTTGGCCGGCTGTTCGTGTTTGGCCAGCAACTCCGGGACGCCTGCCGGCAGTGGCTGAGAGCTGAAAACCGCGACGCCATTGGAATCATCGATCTGGTGGCGCTGGAGCAATTCGTCGCCCGACTTCTGGAAGGAACCACGGAGTGGGTCCAGTGCCATCGCCCAGCATCGCTGGATCAGGCTATTGAGCTGGCGGAGGACCATATGGCGGCCGTTCTGATGGCAGGACAGCGTGTCTCCCCTCCCCCCCCCCCCTTCTGTTCCTCGTCCTATTCCCCCACTGCGGAGGCCTGCTCCACCCCAGCCGGCCCGCCGCACCCGCAGTGTCCTACCGTTTCCTACTTCTGCATCTGTATCTTCCCCCCCCTTAGGTGAGTAATCTCCAGAACACTGGTGCAGAGAGAGAGCCTGGGCTGGTATGCTGGCGCTGCGAGGAACCGGGGCACCTCCAGCATCAGCACTCAGCGATGGAGGTGGACGTGGTGGTCCGGATCCCCGACGCGCCGGAGACCGCCCTTGATCGGGCCGGAGCGTATCGCATACCAGTGAGTATCCAAGGGGATACACATCAGGCTTTGGTAGACTCTGGCTATAATCAGACCTAAATTCACCAAAGCCTGGTGCAAGATGAGGCATTGGGAAGATCACAGTTAGTGAAGGTGTTGTGTGCGCACAGGGTTGCTCACAACTACCCTTTAGTGTCAGTCCACATTCTATTTTGAGGGGAGAAATTTAGAGTAAAGGCGGTGGTTAATCCTCACCTTACCCACTCGATAATTTTGGGGACTGATTGGCCAGGATTTCAGGAATTAATGACACATTTAGTGAAGAGTGGGGCCTGCCATAGTTCAGCGGGGGGAGGTCCCGGAGTGGCACTGGCGGGAGCAGCTGTCACAGAGCTGTCGACGTCATCACCGCGTCAGAGCGAGGAGCAGCAGGCTCCTCCTCCCTCTCTCAGGGATTCCCTTGTGGATATCCTATTAGAGCAGTCGTGAGACGAAACTCTGCGGCACGCGTTTGACCAAGTGAGAGTAACTGATGGTCAAACGCTCCAGCCAAAGGCCATCCCGTCCTTCCCCTATTTTTCCATTATTAAGGATAGATTATACAGAGTGACGCAGGACACTCAGACTAAGGAACAAATAACACAGCTTTTAATCCCAAAGAGCCGCTGGGAATTTATATTCCAGGTGGCTCACTTTAATCCCATGGCCGGACACTTGGGGCAGGATAAGACACTAGCCCGAATAATGGCCCGGTTCTATTGGCCAGGGATTCGTTGTGATGTCCGTAGGTGGTGTACGGCGTGCCGTGAATGCCAGTTAGTAAATTCCGTGCCCATTTCAAAAGTGCCTTTGCGCCCCCTGCCATTAATTGAGACCCCGTTCAAAAGAATTGGGATGGATCTCATCGGGCCATTAGATTGGTCAACACGAGGATATCACTTTATTTTAGTTCTGGTGGACTATGCAATGCGATATCTGGAAGCAGTGCCTCTTCACAATATCTCAGCACATAGTATTGCAGAAGCACTCTTCCGCATCATCTCCCGAGTCGGAATCCTCAAAGAGATTCTGACTGATCAAGGCACTACTGTTATGTCACGCACACTGCGTGAACTGTATGGGTTACTGGGAATTAAGCCTATCCGCACCATCGTTTATCACCTACAAACAGATGGCTTATTTGAATGGTTCAATCACACCCTCAAGAACATAATTCAGAAATTTGTAAGCGAGGACACACGCAACTGGGATAAATGTCTCGAGCCCCTGTTATTTGCAGTGCGAGAGGTCCCACAAGCCTCCACAGGGTTCTCCCAGTTCTAATTATTATATGGGCATTCTCGATGTGCTGCGTGAAAATTGGATGGAGGGACCTTCAACAAGTAAAAATGAAATTCAATACGTTATCGACCCGCATACCAAACTCCACACACACGCACACAAGTGTCCAGGTTGGGGAGAGTTCCCTTTCTCTGCTCTCTCTCTCTCCTTTTATAGGGCGCAATCACTGGGGGAGACACACAAATACAGGTTACTTCACATCAGGTGCAGTGATTCTGCCACTTCCCTTCCCTGACTCCGCCCTCCATTTACAGACCACGCCCCCGCTGTCTCACACACACACACACATG
>JAOBAM010000024.1:55050630-55063216 GCA_025212355.1 Notarius kessleri
ATTAAATAATTAAGGATATATATACACACACACACACACACACACACACACACACACACACACAATATGTATGTATATACCTCCTGCAACCACACAGGTCCTTTGTGTATAAGAATAGACACCCCTGAGCTTTGTTGTGTGTGTACACATATACGGACATTCTGTTCATCAGTGTTAAGTCTTTCAAGAAAAAAAAGGCTCCATTTAAGAATTGATTATTTTCATCATATCTATAATATATAATAAAGGAGATGAAAACAGCAGGATACAGAAATTTCAAAACACCACATTTGGCAAGTAAATTCACATTTATGTGCACCCACACCCACACACCCTTGCAAGGTAGATATGGGATTTGTTTAGACAGTAGCAGTTTCTACACTGACCTCTTTAAGCTGCTGTCTGTTGGGTAGAGAAAAGTGTATTTGTCAGAGGGGGGTCCGCCTGCCATTCTCACTGAAGCAAAGGCAAATGAAGGAGGGATGGATATGCAAATCTGAAACATCAAATAAAAAAAAACAAGAAAGAAAGAAAGAAAGACAAAAGGAAAGCAAGGTCATGGTTAGAAAAAGCACATTCGAGCACAGCAAAGCACAGCAACAAAAAACAGGCAAAGCTAGACCACATAACAGCTGAGAAAGAGACAGACGGTGTCAGAGAATGTGTCAGAGAGGGTCAGAGGGAGTCAAGGGTCAGAGAGAAAGAGTCAGAAGCAGAAGAGAGACGAGGAATATCAGTCAGAGAGAAAGACATGTGGAGCATGTATGAGAGTTCGAGAGTCAGCGAGAGAAAGAATGTCAAAGTGTCAGAGGACAGTGCATCAGAGTGAGTGTCAGAGTCAGAGATTATGTTCGAGTCTCAGAGAGAGTCAGAGTGTCAGAGAAAGACAACTGCACAGGTGCAGTATACAAGCTGCAATGGCATGAAATGTTCAACACACAAGAAGCAGTGTGTGTGTGTGTGTGTGCGCACACGTTATAGAATCATTAATCAGAATGACAGGATCACCTTGTCTGCCTAAAGCTAACTGAAGCATGGATTTAACGCTCCAGCCATACTTCTGTTCCCATCTTCCATCCTTTTTCTCTCTCTTTACTCCTTTCTTTCACCCATTTTCTTATTTTCTCCATCACCATTTCCCCTCACTTTCAATGTCCCCTTGCTCCCCCTCCATTTCAGTCCCTTATCAGTTTCTTGTCTGCCAGCCCTTTCTCTCGGTCACATAAACTATACCGTTTGCACAATATCACATTTTTACCTCCGCCAAAGAGGTTATGTTTTCGGTAGCGTTGGTTTGTTTGTTAGCAACATTACGGAAAAAAGTTATGAACGGATTGCTCTGAAAATTTTTCCAGAGGTGTGACTGGGCACAAGTCCACACAATCCATTAAATTTTGGCGGTGATCCGGATCACTTTCTGGATCCTGGATTTTTTTTTAAAGGATTCTTGGTGGAGGTCTGCGCTCTCCGAGTGCTTTTCTAGTCTACACAATGTTTTTAGTCACAGAGGAAAAAAAAAACATTTAAAGCAGCCTCTGAGGCCATATCTCCTTCACAGACACACAGCTGTCAAACAAAGTGGTGAATTATCATCATAAAACCGTTATATTTGATATTCACAATACGAGTCATCATATTATCCCAAAGCACTTTTGTATGTATATGAGTGTGCTCTGTGAAAACCAAAAAGGACTAAATGTCCTCATAAAGACAAGATCATGTCAAATGTCTTTAAAAAAAAAAAAAAAAAATCACCTGGTCTACAGCCGTTTCGATAAATACGTTTTCATACATCAGAAATAAGCATTGTGTGAAGATGGGCCTTAGGTTTCGACTTTCAAGTGAGTGAAACATTCAACATTATAACAGTACAATAACTGAAACTTAATGATGACACAGTGAGTGATCCATAGACTCTTTGCAGAAATATCAAGTAGGCATGTAATGATGTATCGTGTGCCGATAAATCATGATACAAATTTATGATGATTCGAATCAAAGAAATAATGAACCACGATTATTATTAAGCTGCAAAATGTAGTTTTTCACAGTGGTAACTGCATTGTTTCGACAGTAGAGATTGGAATCATGTACAATAGAGAAAATGCACATGATGTCACCAGAGGCAGAGCTTGATAGCCTGAAAAAAAAACACAGAAAAACGTATCTAAAATGGGAAAGAGCTGTTGTGTGATTGACTGTCCAAATACAAATAGATTTAACAAGAAATCAGAGCTCTCATTTTACAGACTGCTGAAAGCAAAAGAAAAGAGAAGCAAATGGAGGTAGTTACTTTGTTTAAGCTAACTTAAGCCTTCACAAAATGTTTATAAATGTTTATTACAAAAAGATATGTTATTAACTTTTTCATTTTTAATAAAAGGAATATATTCGTTAATAGGCTGTTCTATTTTACGCAGAAGGAAGGAAAAGGCGAGAACAGCTTTCTACAGTGACCCCTTCAGATTTGTGAAAGGGCTTTTCACAAAGGAGAAAAGTGGGTCACTGATGGCGCCCAAGCGGGAGTTAGAAGACCACCTGAAAACAGCTCACACAGACAGCCAAAGGTTTGAACAGCGGGAGATGCCACCAGATATGCCACCCATTCCTCAACCGGGATACCAACTTGATGACAGTCCCCCTAGGTGGAGTGAGGTTGTGGAAGTAGTGAAGAAGGCAAGAGCAGCTTCAGCTCCAGGACCAAACGGAGTTCCATACCGGCTGTATAAAAACTCCCCAAACGTCTTGCGGTTGCTATGGAAACAAATGAAGGTGATGTGGACAAAGCAGACCATCCCAAAGGCATGGCGAAGAGCAGGAGGAGTGCTAATTCCCAAGGAAAAGGATGCCTCAAACATCGGTCAGTTCCGGCAGATTAATCTGCTAAATGTGGAAGGGAAAGTCTTCTTTAGCATTGTTGCTAAAAGATTGACGATGTACCTGAAGAAAAACAACATGATAGATACATCTGTGCAGAAAGCCGGAATACCTGGGTTCTCAGGATGCTTAGAACACACAAGCATGGTATGGCACCAGATCCAATCAGCCAGAAGGGAAGGAAGAGATCTGCACGTTTTGTTCCTAGACCTTGCTAACGCCTTTGGATCTGTCCCCCATTCTCTTATCTGGACAGCCTTTGACTTCTTCCACATCCCAAACACCATCACAAACCTGGTGAGGAACTACTTCCAAGATCTGCAATTCTGTATTCAAACAACAGAATATACAACATCGTGGCAATTCTTGGAAGTGGGAATAATGGCTGGATGTACCATCTCCCCTCTAGCCTTCACCATGGCAATGGAGGTGATTATTCGAGCCTCCAAGTGGGTTGTGGGAGGAGAACGACTGCAATCTGGACATCGTCTACCCCCCATTCGTGCATACATGGATGATTTGACCACTTTGACCTCGACCGTGGCATGTACAAAACAACTGCTGGGAAAACTTCAGGTCAATATTGACTGGGCACGGATGAAGTTTAAACCCAGTAAATCCAGGAGCATATCCATCATCAAAGGAAAACTTGTGGACCAGAGGTTTCACATCAAGGAGACACCCATTCCGCTGGTATCAGAACTGCCCGTGAAGAGCCTGGGGCGCTGGTACAACGCCAGCCTCAAAGACTCTGACCAGGCTGACCAGCTGAGGAAAGAAACCATCAAAGGCCTGGCTAGCATAGACAAGACCTTGCTTCCTGGGAAGTTAAAATTGTGGTGCCTGCAATTTGGACTGCTGCCGCGCCTGATGTGGCCCCTGACGGTATACGAGATCCCCACAACCAAGGTTGAGAAGCTTGAGAGGACAGTCAGTTCATTCATCAAGAAGTGGCTTGGCCTCCCACGCTGCCTCAGCAACATCAACCTATATGGACATGGTGCCCTGGATTTGCCCGTCTCTAGCCTCACAGAGGAGTTTAAATGCACCAAAGTGAGGCTAAACATGACCCTGACCGACTCCCAAGATGACCGGATCCAATTGGCCGCTCCCAGACTGGCAACTGGGAGGAAATGGATCCCATCTGAGGCTGTAGAGCAAGCAAAATCTGCTCTCAGGCATGGAGACATCGTAGGCCAGGTACAGCATGGAAGAGGTGGGGTTGGGCTTGGGACAAGCCGACCTACGTGGCACAAGGCAACATCAACCCAGAAGAGAAAGCTGGTCGTGGCCGAGGTGCGGCACCAAGAGGAGATAGACAGACGCACAAAGGCAATTTCACAGTCCAAACAGGGCCAGTGGACTAGCTGGGAAAGCCTGGAGCAAAGAAAGCTCAACTGGAGGGATCTCTGGGAAATGGAAGGGAGCCAAATCAGCTTTATCGTCAGATCCACCTATGACGTTCTTCCCACACCCACAAACCTCAGCCAGTGGTTTGGTGAAGATCCCTCTTGTGTGCTCTGTCAAACCCCTGCAACTCTGAGGCACATCCTTACTGGCTGTAAAACCAGCCTAGCCCAGGGCCGCTATACTTGGAGGCACAACCAGGTGTTACGACAACTGGCCATCTCTCTGGAAGGAAGGAGAATCAGTACCAACGCCCTCCCTCCATCAGTGCCTAGACGCATTTCCACCACATTTGTACGAGCAGGACAACTCCCAGCCAAACCTACAGCGAATAAGGAACCATCAACCCTCTTAGATAGTGCCCGGGATTGGAAAATGCAGGTTGACTTGGACCGGAGACTTATTTTCCCGCCTGAGATTCTTACAACTAGTCTCAGGCCAGATCTGGTCTTATGGTCAACCTCACAGAAGTCTGTTTTCATTGTGGAACTAACTGTACCCTGGGAAGGTGCAGTTGGTGAAGCATATGAGAGGAAACGACTGAAGTACTCAGACTTAACAGCAGACGCCGAACAACGCGGGTGGCGTGCCCAGGTGCTTCCTGTCGAGGTTGGCTGTAGAGGGTTTGTTGCCACATCTACAACCAAGCTGCTTAAGGGAATGGGAGTGAGAGGACAAGCCTTCCAACAAGCGGTCAAGTCACTATCAGGAGCGGCTGAACGGAGTAGCAACTGGATCTGGTTGAAGAGAAAGGACTGTATATGGGCTGCAAGATGACCACCGAGGGGTAAAAGCAGAGGGGGGCAAATTTGGGACGCCAGATGTTGCCGTTGAGCCCTCTGGAGGTGTCGTGAGCCAGTCAACGAAACACCAAAGAAGGAGGGTGCCCACCTGAAGACCCCTGTCAAGCATTTACCCCTCTAGCCCTACCTCCTCACCAAGTGCTGATTAGTTAAGGGATTTGTACTATCTAGTCCTATAAGCTCAACTAAACAAGTAACACCATTTTGGAAGATTCCACAATAAGCAAGTTAATTGGTAACAGATGAAGGGATCATGACTGGGTATACATCAATCAAAGAACATTGTTTTGCATTCTGAAAAATATCCCAACTTTTCTGGAAATGGGGTTTGTAGAAAAATAGTTCACCACTTCATGATTAGGTTATTTTTACTGATGTCTACCTTTCTGTTTATGCAGGTTTGGATATGTGGTTGCCTTTGCTGCTGTTTGCTTCAGTAGTCACTCAAGGTGCTACATCTAGAGTTCGAGAATGGGCTCATCATGGATCCTCCATGTTTGCTGATCTCTCCCCTCATGAAATGATAGCTGTGAGAACCTATCTCCATTCCTGCAGTGAGCTGGGCCTTACTTCAACACAAAGCACGTCCCTCAAAAAGAACAGCATCCTTCTTATAGAGCTACATGTTCCTCGAAAGCATGAGGCCCTCCGGGCACTGGATAGGGGACAAGCAAAACCACTACGTCAGGCTCGTGTGGTGGTACAATTTGCCAACCACACTCAACCTAATATAACTGAATACATTGTTGGTCCTTTGCCTTTCCCAAATTCTTATTGGGTCAAGACCTTCAAAGGTGGCCGACCCATCAACTTTGAGTCCCGGCCAGTCACATCTGTAGAATATGAGCATATAAATGCCATCTTAAACAAAGTCGCAAAGAAAGTGAACAAAATTCTGTTCGAGAGCACAGGGTTTACATTTGGAAACTGCACCGATCGATGCCTAACCTTCTCAGACATAGCTCCACGTGGACTGGAATCAGGAGAGAGACGAACATGGATCATGCTACAGAAATTTGTAGAGGGATTCTTTCTTCATCCTGTGGGTCTTGAGATTCTTATCAACCACAAAGACCTGGATCCAGAGAAATGGACTGTGGACAAAGTATGGTACAATGAACAATACTTTGACAGTGTAGAGGAGCTGGTGGAGAAGTATGAGACGGGAATGATCTCTAAAATCAAGCTGCCTGAGCATGATGAAAATGATCTGTTTTCCACCTACATTCCTCGAGGTCATTGCAATACAAACACAAATATCTATGGGCCAAAGCTCGTGGAGCCTCAAGGCACCAGATACCGGGTAGATCAAAACTTTGTGGAGTATGCTGGATGGTCTTTTGCTTACCGTGTCCGCTCATCTGCTGGTCTTCAGATCTTTGACTTGCGCTTTAATGGTGAGAGAGTTGCCTATGAGGTCAGTGTGCAAGAAGCCATTGCCTTATACGCTGGAGACACACCAGCTGCAATGCAAACAAAATACATTGATTCTGGCTGGGCCATGGGAACCTCTGATTTTGAGCTTGCACCAGGTATTGACTGTCCTGAAATTGCCACATTTGTGGACTTGTACCATTTTTATGATACAGACAAACCTGTGAGGTATAAGAATGCACTATGTATTTTTGAGATGACAACAGGCCTGCCTCTTCGGAGGCACTTCAATAACGACTTCAAAGGAGGCTACAATTTCTTTGCGGGTCTTGAAAACCATGTTCTCGTGTTAAGAACCACATCCACTGTTTACAACTATGACTACATCTGGGACTTTCTGTTCTATCAGAATGGAGTAATGGAGTCTCGAGTTAGTGCCACAGGCTACATTCATGCTACATACTTCACAGAAAATGGCTTGAATTATGGAACCAAGGTTTACAACTATGTTCTTGGAAATATACACACACATCTTGTTCATTACAAAGTGGATCTGGATATTGCAGGTGAGCTGAAGTAGATGCAAAGATGCAACCTCAGATTTGGTAATACATTTAAAATTATTGTCTGAGTTTATCACTAATTCACACAGAACAGAAATTTATTGAAAAGGGTGTAAATACATAGAGCTAGTTTTCCTGACATAACCTACTCCTACACTTTAGGAATTAGGACAAATTAAAATAATTATGGAGGAAACGAAACCTTTGCCTAAATCTTGTGATGTTGCAAAGAAAAACTAGTTGTTCTCTTTCTCTTGGTTAGGACGTGACAACAGCTTTGAGTCTTTAGATCTGCAATATGTCAACTTCACCAACCCCTGGAGTTCCCAACACACAATCAAACAATCCATCCTCTCCAGGACACAACATGAAACCGAACGCAGTGCTGCCTTCCGCTTTGGGAAAAAGTTTCCTCGCTATTTACACTTCTACAACCCAAACCAGAAGAACAAGTGGGGGCATCAGAGGGGTTATCGTATTCAGTTTAACTCCCATGCCCACAGTGTATTGCCCCAGGGCTGGAGAGAGGAGAATGGTATTCCATGGTCAAGGTATCATTACTACACAAATGTCACTCAATGATCTGTCTGCATGCAAGATGAACTAATTCCCAACCTGAAAATATAGTGATGTATACAGATGCAGAACAATTACACTAGCATGCATCTGGTGCAGTCATGATGACCTGAATGTATATAATTGAGTAATGAAAAAGAAGCTTCCATCTTTTTCAAGGAAAATTATACTAGCATGCCAGGATGCACTTATTGATAAGTGTCAGATGTCCGATGCATGCTTACAAGTAATTTTTGGACAGTGAATTATCTAAAAATGATTGAAGACTATGGCTCATCTTTGATTTTTCTGATATTATAGATATCCTTTGGCTGTAACTAGACATAGGGACAGTGAGCTCACTAGCAGTTGCCTCTATACCCAGAATGACCCATGGCAACCTGTCGTTTCATTTGAGGACTATATCCGCAACAATGAAAACATTGTGAATCAGGTATTGCATTGTCCTCGCTGTAATAACCATAAATTTTTATGCTCAGAAAAGTATGCTGAGAAGGACATGTCATATCACTTGTATGTTCTCTTTTGCAGGATTTGGTTGCCTGGGTTACTGTGGGTTTCTTACACATTCCTCATTCTGAAGACATTCCCAACACAGCAACTCCAGGAAACTCTGTAGGCTTCTTCCTTCGACCGTTCAACTTTTTCAACGAGGACCCCTCGCTATCCTCCTTCAACACAATCATTGTGCGACCAGATAAAGAGGGTAAACCAAAAGTACAGAGATGGACTCCAGAGATTGTAGGTCACTGTGTCTCAGACAAGCCTTTCTTCTACAATGGTACATATAATGGAGTCTAGAATGGTGTTGTATGAAAGATTCTAGAAGTGTTATTCATAAAGCTTAAGCTAAATCACATGAAGGACTGTACACCATTTTCCAGCATGCATGCAAATATCCAACACGCTTAAATATATGAATTCCTAAACTATATACGTAAATATAAATGGATACAGGTTTGACAAAATCTTAATCTCACGAACTATAAATGTGTGTATTGCAAACGTTTTTGTTTTGAGAATTGCTTATATTAAACTATATACAGATGATTCTTGTCTCCATTTCTGGTGTCTTTTTTATTATCGAAGACATAAAAATAAAACTGCTGGGACACCAGCATGTAAATCCGTTTTTAAGTGGCCATTTTGTTCATTTTGGATGTCCTGCCAAGGCAGAGATCTTTAGAGGTATCTTAAACTGACAAAAGGGTGCGTCTCCATGGTTTGGATTTATCTACCAAGAACATCCAGGAAGAAGGATGTTCCATCCGCCAGCTTATGCATCTCAGCAATCCTGAGTAGCTGGAGTTCAGTCAATAAAAAGGTTTCTTAGGCAAATGATCCTGATCCCTCCTAGTAAACACACTCGCACTATAGAACTCACCTGCAGGGTCACCCAGGGTAACTTATAAGTGGAAAAGAAGAAAGAGAGGCTTCTTATTTCACAAGAATGACACAAAACAATTCAGTACAATAAAAACACAAACTATCTTGCTGGTGGTTTTTTTTGTACCACCCTGTATAAACTGCAAGTCCCAGGAGATCAGCAGTTTCTAAAATCTCAAACCAGCCCATCTGGCACCAACAACCATGTCACAGTCAAAGTCACTGAGATCAGATTTCTTCTCCATTGTGATGTTTGACTCACTGAAGTTCTTGAGTTGGATCACCCCCCATGATTGTGCGGGTGAACAGGTGTTCCTGTGTTTTAAATTAGCATATAAAAAAACTGTTTTTAAAGTTATTGTTCTCGAAAACATTATTCCAGAGTTGATGGGTGATGTCAGAAAAATATTTTCACCTTGCTGAGCTGCCATGATTTACAAGGGACCTGTCTTAGCTGAACTATGTGTTTCAGATTGTAGGAGCAAAACCATTCAGAGCTTTAAACCAGACAAGGACTTTTAATTCAACATGGAACCGAATAGGCAACCAGTAGCTTGTGGATGGCTGATATAATGTGCTCTTTCTTTTCCGAGTAAGGATGCAAGCTGCTACATTTTGAACAAATGAAGGCTTCCTAAAAAGAACAACTGAGCAGCCAGCCATGGTAGAAAATGGCAGTAAAGGAAAGTACCGACCATATTACGGAGAGCTGACATCCCTAAACTTTGCTATAACAAGGACCCATGCATCACTATGTCAGACTTCACAAAACATTTGATACATACAGTATCTCTCTCTCTCTCTCTCTCTCTCTCTCCACACAAATACGTACACACACATACAATTTTCACGGAGCTGTAGAAACTCAACCCAGTTTGCACAATTTCTTGTAACTCTAGTTTGCAAAATGTACTGTTTAGTGCTTAACTGTGTCCATCTAATGTAGTTTTGGAATAAGAGCTTATTGAAGGTTGCTTTTACATCTGCTATTGGAGTTGCCTACTCCCTTCCTGTTTTACCTGCCAGAGCAAAACTTCTCTGTGCCCATCTTTTCAGATGGATTATTGAATGGAGAAAGATCAGTGCAAAAGATAATATCTTACTACATAGAAATATCTTGTATATAGAAAAATTCAACCCATATTTCTCTACATTAAGTCAAGTCAAGTTTATTTGTATAGCGCTTTTAACAATAAACATTGTCGCAAAGCAGCTTTCCAGAATTTGAATGACTTTAAACATGAGCTAATTTTATCCCTAATCTATCCCCAGTGAGCACGCCTGTGGCGACGGTGCCAAGGAAAAACTCCCTCAGACAACATGAGGAAGAAACCTCGAAAGGAACCAGACTCAAAAGGGAACCCATCCTCATTTGGGCAACAACAGACAACATGACTATAACATTAACAATTGTAACTGTTCTCGTTGATGTTATAACTCTTCATTGATGGAAACTTGAGTCCTAAAGTTAGCAAGTCAACTGTAGTCTTCAGCCATAAAAGCATTACTGCAAGTGTCCAGAGCGTCTTCTAAGTGTGACTTTCAACTGTCCACATGGGGCTGTCTTCCACAGGTGCGATGCGATGAGACTCCAACCAGACATAGGGCATCAGGATGGATCGGGGGGTGGGCACAGGCTGACTCCTCCATACAGCTACCCAGTATGACTCCTTCATGTTCGCAATGCTGCTCGGCTGCACTTACATGTTATCACTATTGTGCAATCTGCATAACTACTAATTTTCAGTAAAGGTCCTGGTTACTACAGGAACTCCTCTTGAAATTGTGGAGTCCTCCTTCAAGTACCGCATAAGGCTTCGAACCAAAATTAAAACTTACTTTATATGTAGACTCTAAAAACATAAGTGATCTTGGTGTTTTAAGGAGGATGTCGGAGTCCTTGGATTTGTTTGATGATGTAATTTAATGAGCCATCCAGCAAGAAACATTTTATGATTCACTAATTCAAACAGCAACAACAACAATAATAATCCTCCCTGCTTTGTGTGAAGGTGTTAGTGGCTGACTGTGCTGTTTCCTGCAGGAATGCAATATTACATCCTGCTCACTGACCTTGAGGATTTTCAGCTCTGTTCTAAACTATACTCTCCAACAAAGCAGGATCCACCAAAACTCTACACAGAATACTGTTTTTGTTCATTTCCTAAATGGATGATAATCAGTTTCATGTCTGCAAATGATTTATTTGATGCAGTACCTGAAAATCCATGAACAACTTTCAAAATCTCACAAACAGTAGATTTCAGACAGCAGTAGCATTCCCTTACTGTCTTCTAATCAATAATGTTTTTGTGAATGAAAAGCTCAGCTTCATTAGCTGACTTAAATGTGTTTGGATGCAAATTCATGTCAGAAATAGGATGAGGGTGTCAAAAGAAATTTTTCTTTTCTAGTAGCGTTAGCTACCCAATATGATTTCGAGTTTGAAAAGTGTTTGCTAGCATGTCAGGTGGAGTTTCACTGACTAGCTAGCTTAACGTTAAACCACCATGATGCACAGCATGCGTTCATTTTGTGAATTCACATTTCTGTCTTTGGTAACGGCATTAGGTTTTGTAAGTGCTGTGGCAATAATACAATGATGCGTTGACAGAAAATGTACTTTTAATCCTTAAGTATTTTTAAAAGCGAGTACTTCAGTACTTTAACTTGAGTAAAAATTTGACTGTACAACTTTCACTTGTATCGGAGTAACATTTGACCAGCGGGATCTGTACTTTGACTGAAGTAACGAAGTTGGGTATTTTGTCCACCTCTGCTCTCTCCTAGTTAAGATGCTCTTTGCATTAAGAAGCTTTTGGGAAACCCACCCCTGTTCTGTTTCTTGATGATGTTACATCTGCACCTGCTTGCACTCAAGACTCCACTTCCCAGAATTCACTGCAACCTTCAAAATATGGCTGCCACGGACTACAACATCCATCCTGCACTTCACCACGCCCAGTCCTCTGATTACTAATTGCACTCACCTGTTCACAACCATCACAGCTCACCTGTTGAAGGACTGCTCACAGTGTGTCGTGGTGAAGTACAGTACACACTCAGCCTGTTGTGTCTGATTGCATTGCTTATCTGGTTGGATCTTGTTTGTATGTACTTTGGATTTTGTTCTTTTTGCCTCTGATACCCTGTTTGTGCCTCACCTGATCATTGCTTGTTTTTTTTTTTTTATTCTGCCTTATGATTTGGATTAGAAGGTGTGATGGAAACTCCAGGCTGTTAGGAAGAAATAAACAGAAAAATATAAACTTATTGAAAAGATTAATTCAAAGTATACCACTTGCAAGGGGGCTTTCTCAAATGAAATAATTTTCACCCAGAGAAGCGCCCCTTGTCTTTCCACACCCATCATTATAGCGGAGCTCCAGCAGAGCACCATACCTAAGAAAAAATGGTAAACCCATCGAGTCCATTTTTTTGTGGTTTGTCCGTGTACCACCAGTCATACACACCACCTAGTGCTCAGTATTAGTAATTACCAGTCATACACACTGCCTAATGGTCTCATCTCATCATCTCTAGCCGCTTTATCCTGTTCTACAGGGTCGCAGGCAAGCTGGAGCCTATCCCAGCTGACTA
>JAOBAM010000024.1:56970570-56980763 GCA_025212355.1 Notarius kessleri
GATGATGTTTTAGGTCATATTTATGCGGAAATATAGAAAATTCTAAAGGGTTCACAAACTTTCAAGCACCACTGTATCGGGAAGTAATTACAGGGAAATGGGAAACAGGTGCACTTTCGAGTATTCCAGAGATGAAGGGCACTGTGCTGCTTGGGAGTTGTAGTCCAGAGCAGCCATGATTGGAGGCTGTTCCAAACTCAGATTTTCAGTGCTATTGCTTACACTATGCTTTTATCAATTTTCACCATCAAGCTGACAGTAATACAAACCAGACAGAACACAGGAGAACAGAACTTTCCATTCACTGTATCTGCATTTTAATAGAACCCCAATTCCCCAAAAATCTGGGACACTAGGTAAAATATAAATAAAAAAAGAATGCAATGATTTGCAAATCCCTTTTCAATCTGTATCCAATTGAATACAATACTAAAACAAGATATTTAAGGTTCAAACTGATAACTAATTTATTTATTTTATGTATGTATATATGTATGTATTTATGTAAATATACACTCATTCTGAATTTGATGCCTGCAACATGTTCCACAAAAGATGGGACAGGGACAAGTTTACAAATGTGTTACATTGCCTTTTCTCTTAAAAACACTTAATAAGCATTTGGGAACTGACGAGACTAATTATTAAAGTTTTGAATATGAAATTCTTACCCGCTCTTCCTTGATATATGATTTCAGTTGCTCAAAAGTCCGGTGCCTCCTTTGTTATATTTTATGCTTCATAAAGCACCACACATTTTCAATGGGAGGCAGGCAGGCCAGTTTAGCACCCACACTCATACTAGTCAATTCAGTGTATTTGTATATTTTGTAAAGCTGCAAAGCAGATTTACAATAATACACAGAATTTAAATGTATGAAGTAATGCATTTATCCCTAATGAGCAAGCCTGAGACAACAGTAGGAAGGAAAACTCTCTGAGACAAGTAAAAACCTAGAGAGGAACCAGACTCAGAAAGGAATCCGTCCTCATTTAAGTGATAACAGATAGCATGATTATAAATAACTTGGTTCTATAACTGTGTCCTATATGGTCAGAAAGTGCAATTGTGTAACCAGGAACTTTACTATAGTTTTGACATGAAGTTGTTTTTTTTTTTTTTGCAAGTTATCAACTCTTCATTGATGGAGACTTGAGTGCAAAACTGTTCATGGAAACTGCAGTCCTAAAATTTATTATATCATTTGTAGTCCTAAGTCAGGCGGTGCGGTGGTGTAAGTGGTTAACACCGTCACCTCACAGCAAGAAGGTTCAGGGTTTGAGCCCAGTGGCTGATGGGGGCCTTTCTGTGAGGAGTTTGCATGTTCTCCCTGTGGCTGCATGGGTTTCCTCTGGGTGCTCTGGTTTCCCCCACAGTCCAAAGACATGCAGGTTAGGCTAATTAGTGGCTCTAAGTTGTCCATAGGTGTGAACGTGAATGGTTAAGAGGAGAAAACCGCTATAATAATCCAGTAGAATACAATGGGAAACCACTACTGTAATGTTCCCTAGCCACGTTACTGTAGTGATATGCCAAGGTGGCTGGAGTCCTAAGCCATCGTATTTAAACTGTATTAAGTGTCCAGAGCTATCTTCTAAGTATATCTTTAGGCTATCCATATAGGGCCATCCTCCACAGCAGTGAAGCGATGAGAACCTCAGCCAGAAGTAGGGCATCAGGATGGATGAGGGGCTGTACTATGAAATAATGCTGTTGTAACATATGCAGAATGTGGCTTGGCATTGTCTCAGTGGAATAGCCAGGGACGTCCTTGAAAAAGACATTATCTGGATGGCAGCATATGTTCCAAAACCTGTATGTACCTTTCAGTATTAATGGTACTTTCACAGATGTGCAAGTTTCCCATGTCATGGGAACTAATACAGCCCCAGACCATAACAGATGCTGGCTTTTGAACTTTCTGCTGGTAACAATCTGGATGGTCCTTTTCCTCTTTAGCCTGGAGGACCAGACAGCCATGATTTCCAAAACAATCCAAAATGTGGACTCATCAGACAGCAGCACACTTTTCCACTTTGCATCAGTCCATCTCAGATGAGCTCAGGCCCAGAGAATTTGGCAGTATTTCTGGATGTTGTTGACATATGGTTTTTGATTTGCATGGTATTGATGAATTGTTTACCAACAGTGGCTTTCTGAAGTGTTCCTGGGCCTGTATAGTAATATCCTTTATATACTCAAGTCAGTTTTTAATGTAGTGTTGCCTGAAGACTCAAAGGTCATCGACATTCAGTGTTGGTTTTTGGCCTTGCTGCTTATGCACAGGGATTTCTCTGGATTCTCTGAGTCTTTTGATATTATGGATTGCCAATAGTGAAGTTTCTAAATGTCTTGCAAATGTATGTTAAGATTCATTGTTCTTAAACTGTTGGACTATTTGCCAAAGCAGTTTTTCACAAACTAGTAAACCTCACCCCATCCCTGCTTGTGAAGAACCGAGCCTTTCCAATTATCAGTTAACCTGTTTACCTGTAGAATATTCCAAACAGGGTTGTTGTTTTTTTGTGCATTCTACAACTTTCCCAGTCTTCTGTTGTTCCTGTCCCAACTTTTTTGGAACATGTTGCAAGCATTACATCCAGAATTGGTGTATATTTACAAAAAAAAAAAAAAAATCCCCAAAAGTTTATCAGTTTGAAATTTAAATATATTGCCTTGGTATTGTATTCAGTTGAATATATGTTGAAAAAGTTTTGCAAATCATTGAATTCTGTTTTTATTTATGCTCTATACAGTGTCCCAACTTTTTTGAAATCAAGGTTGTAGGAGTTCATGGCCTACTTAATGCTACATGTGTAATTTATGTATTATTTTACTGCTTTATTACATGGACAAGGTCAAGTTCTGTGCCTTATGACATGTGGCTTTGTTGCAAAAAATATATATTTCATAAGTTATTTTCTGAGAATAAATACGACTTAATGGTTTGATTTCTCTCATAGGCTTTTCTCTTTGAGATTAAGCTAATTAACCAATGACAGTAGCTTTTGTTTTGTTTTTTTTTTGAGAAATGAAAGAGCTGTAATTTATTTATTTGTCCCCTCAGCTGTATGACGATTGGGAATGATGCTGATTCAATTTTGGACTCCTTATAGGGCAGTCCATGCAGATAATTTGGTCTCAGAAGGAGTCATTAATGTGGAAGACCAGCATTGGAAACCTGTTCATTAAGAACCTTGACAGGTCAATTGACCGCATAGCCCTTTTTGAGCCTTTCTCCAACTTTGGGAAGATCCTGTTGTGCAAGTTTCAGGTTTTGAAATATGTGGATATGAATATCTTTGTAGCAGCATTTGTAAGTACTTTTAAAAAAGTCTTGTATGAGCTCAGTTTGACAAATTCTGTTTGTCAAACCAAGCTCATAAAATTCTCTTTGTTGGCATATGTCTCTCCTGAAGATTGTAGGATATAAGTTGTTGTCAATGACCAGAGGTTGAGTATACACTGCAGCCAAGTGTTCCAGTGTACAACTTTGTGTAAGTAACTGAACGACAAGCAAAGATGTTCTCACAATTACCAACACAAAGCTATAGTAGAAGTCTGAATCTCAAAAGTAGCCAACATTTACATGAAAGGATTTACCTTAAAGCACTTTTATTGTACAAAGCAATGCCAGCCACTGAGTAGTTCCAGAAGTGCACTGAATATTTCATGGACAACATGGTATTTTTTTTATTACACTTTCACTTTCCCTTTTTCTGCATTTTAAATTTTTTCAGAAAATGCCAAGACCAGAAGTTTTTTTTTCCTCCTGTGCAAAGACCATAAGTAGAGGCCATCCACATCAGATCTGCTTTAATATCAACAGATCTTTGATTAAGGTATGTAAATTCATTCTTCATGGCACATCTTCAGCTTGTTCAGTGTACTGAGTGCAGGATGTTTAGTCATTTTTCCTCCGTCATTAGTGATCGCTTTATTTGCGATGAGTGCAGATTAGTTAGTTCTCTGATGGAGAAAACTGCAGCTTTAGAGGTGTGCATCCAGATTCTAGAAAGGGTTAGTGAGAATGAGAGCAGTGTAATTTCTGCAGGGGAAAGTCTGGATGCCCTAGGTAGAGTTAGCAATCCCCCAAATCTGGCATTAGAGCCCTCACAGCAGGGCGAATGGGTGAGGACTTGGCAGCATAATCGCAGAGTCAAAGCTACCACTGAGGCTTGCCCATAGGAGTACCACTTCTCTCCACTTCTTCACATGCCAAACAGGAGTGTCAGTGCTTTTAACCACTAATGACTTTATTGACAACTTAAAAGGAGAGACTGAGGATACCGGGGGAGATAATGTATCAGCACATGAAGGGGAGACGAGTGTGTGGCCAGAGACCATCATGGAACACCCCCTGTTGGCAGAAAATGGTACTACATGTCAGCCAGCTTCATCACCACAGATACCAAGCAGCTTAACAGGCTCAGAGAGAGAGTGAGTCAGTGCAAACCAGAAGTCAGGTGAATTTGCATCCGATGTACAGAAAAGATTTCAGAATAATTGGACAAACTGGGGAAGTTGGACAAAAGGACAAGCTAAATTTCACCAGCCTGGAAAGACAAATTGAACATGGGCTACAAAAAGGCTATGATGAGGGCAAAATTATAAAGGCGGTCATCCAGTCCATTGCACCTGAGGTCAAGCTAAAAAGCTACTTGGAAAGCAGACAGAAACCCACACTTATCTCTTTAAGACAAGTCCTGAGGACTCATTTCATAGAGAAAGATGCTACAAAACTATATCATTCACCCACCCATGCTGTTCCAAAGCAAAAAGAAACCCCTGTCAAGTTTCTAATCTGCACCATGGATCGCAGACAAAGTTTGCATCTGAACGAGCTAAAGACGGACTGACATATAACCCTGAACTCAGACAGACTCAGTTCCTGCAGTCATTATTAACCAGGTTACGATGATGCTGTACATGCAGATATCAAGCCTTACCTGCAGGATCCAGCCATGTCAGACGAAGTATTGCTAGAGAAAATGAGTACCGCTTACAGTGTGGAGCTAGAAAGAAATAATAGTAAATTGTCATCTGTCACAAAACAAAAGGCACTGAAAGTGGCCATGGTTCAAGAAGAGGAAAGCAGTGAAGTTGAGCAGGTTAGTGGATCAAAGTAAAATGAAAGCCACACCCCTAAGCCCAACCCAATACTTGAGAAGCTTGATGCTGGTAATAAAGTAATATGTGAAGCCCTCCAGAATCTCACCACTCATGTTGCTAGTCTCAGCCAAGCTAACACAAAGAGAGAGGAAGACAAACCAGCCAAAGCTAAGCAAAAGGCCCCTGGTAGTTCTAAACAAACCAGAGAAGATGATCTGTGTTAAGTCAAATCCAGAGGGGAGATGCACACACTGCTACAAGTGTGGTAGTAGTGAATACTGGGCTATGGGCTGCCAAAAAAGAAAAGATAACACCGCCAGCACTTGTAAAATAGAGGTCTCAAATGACAAGTTGAACCATGGTACTGCACTAATGAGTCAAGCTCCACTTTCAAGAAAGCAAGAGAGGACAGCTAAGCTAGTAAGACACAAGAGTCTTGTTCAATGCAATCTTGGAGGGATTCTGACTACAATCCTATAGGATTCAGGATCCCAAGTGTCCATTGTGGATATAAAGTGGAAAGAGACACACTTACCTGATGCACAGACTCGACCAGTGCAGGAGCTCCTGGATGATGATATACTGGATCTATCCACTGCAAATGGAACAGAGGTGCCCTATGAAAGTTGGATCGGAGTAGAGTTTAGTCTACCAGTTAACAAGGACAGTGAACTGTTAGTGCCTTTACTGGTTACTACCAGCCCACTAGCAAAACCAATAATAGGTTTAAAGGCCATTGAATAACTAGCCCAGACCAACATGTCTACCAACAGAGCAGTAACAAGTAAGTTTGTACACAGTCTTGGCTCAGCACTGGATGTTGGGCATAAAAAGGCAAGAGCAGTATATTCAGTACTGAAAGTGCAGAAGGGCATCTCAGAGAGCCAGATTGCAAGACTAGGAAGACACGATGTTGTCATTCCCAAACATAAGCTCATAAAAGTGGTCTGTGGGAAACTCAACAAGAACAACTTAAAAGAAACAGTATGCAATGCTAGAACCAAATGAAGACATGCTGTGGTCTGCTGGACTACAGGTAAAGCAGCAGCTGGTACAGTTACCCAGTGAAGATAAAGCCACTCTCGCAGTCATGATTGAAAACAACACAGACAATGACATCAGGCTACAGAACAGAATTGTATTTGGCTGACTGTATGCTGTAAAGCATCTTGAGGAGAAAGTCACACCCACAGCACTGGAATCACAAAATGAAAGTGGGGATTTGCAAAAGGATGACCAGGTGGAAAGGTATCAGACAACAACAGTGAAAGAGTGTAATGAAAGTAAACAAGAGAAACAACTCTGGGACCCACCCATCAACCTCTCCCACTTAACATCTGAGCAGCAGCAGAAAGTGAGACCTTTGCTAGAGATGATTGCGACACTGGATGCATACCTGATCTACAGATGAAAATTCGTCTGAAGGATGACATCCCAGTGACAAAGATATATAATGCCATCCCCATCACCTATATGAGGAAGTGAAAAAAACACCTAGGATCTACTCAGCAAAGGATGAATCCAGAAGTCAACAACTTCTTACTCATCACCAATCGTGATTGTGAGGAAAAAAGCCTCGACCATCAGACTCTGCATTGATTATCAACAGCTAAATGAAAAGACACACCCTGATTGACACCCCATCCCAAGAATCCAGGAGCTCTTAGAGAAACTTGGAGGAAACTCATGGCTCACACTGTTCAATCAAGGTAAAGCATACCATCAGGGTTTTTTCAGCAAAGAGGGTCATGCATTACATGCTAGGGCTTATATGAGTGGCTCAGGATGCCCTTTGGGCTGACAAATGCTCTGGCTGCTTTTCAGAGACACATGGAGGGCTGCCTTGGAGACCTGAGAGATGAGGTGTGTGCCTTACCTTGATGATGTTTTGGTCTTCAGTAGGGACTTTGACCTCCATGTGGAGAATATGAGGAAAGTATTGCAAAAACAAAAGAGCTGTGGAATCAAACTCAGACCAAAAAAAAGTGACTTCTTTAAGAGAGAAGTGTGCTACATGGGACATGTCATTTCAGAGGAGGGATATTGGATGAACCCAACAGAGGTGGAGGCTGTTCAAACACTGAAGAAAACATGACCGAAAAGGGTTAGAGAGGTGAGGTCTCCGGTTAGCTTCCTGGGCTACTATAGGTCATTCATCGCTGATTTCTCAAGGATTCCCAAGCCTCTCTATGAGCTGCTATGCCAACCAAAAACTGAAAAGAAACAGACAAAGAAGGGTCGAAGCTGTCACTCACCCCAACTGCCCCCATCTCAGCCAGTAGAGTGGCCAGCTCAACATTAGCAGGTGTTGGACAGGTTAGTCGACACACTGTTAGATCCTCCAATATTGGCATACCCTGATCTTGAGAAGCTATTTGTGTTACATATTGATGTTTCTGAGGAAAGTCTTGGGGCCATTTTATATCAGCATCAAGGAGGAGTATTGAGAGTGATAGGCTATGGATCATGAACACTCACCCTAATAGAGAAGAACTACAGGCTCCACTCAGGGAAGCTGGAATTCTTAACTCTCAAGTGGGCTGTGACTGAGCGATTCCATTATTATCTCTTTCATGCCCCTCACTTCACAATATGCATCAATAATAATCCCCTGACGTATGTGATGAAGACAGCCAAATTAAATGCTGTGGGACATCGCTGGGTCTCAGAGTTAACAGATTTCCATTTCACTTTGAAATACAGACCAGGAAATGTCAACCGAAATGCAGACTTCCTCTCCCATCAACCAGCAGAAATTGACAAAATTATGAAAGAATGCACAGAGAAGTGTAGACCAGAGGACATTGCAGCAGTTGGAAAAGGACTGCAAGCCCAGAGCACAGGTAACACTGATTGGATATCAGTCATTACATGCAATGAAGATATGCCACCTGAGTTGAACACTGTATGTGAAACTACAGTCCAACCAGTACCAGTTGAAGAGATTCAGGCAGCTCAAACAGAAGATGAGGTGCTAAGCAGTCATCACACTAAAACAACAGAATGAGCACCTGAGATACAAGGATAAACAAAGAGCCAACAGCAGTGAAACACCTACTGAGGGAGTGGCCTCATCTTCATCTTGATAAGGATGGAATCCTGTGGCAGAAGACAATCTCCTGAACCCAACTTGTGGTTCCTGAAAAGTTCAAGTCGCTGATCTATCAGCAACTACATGAGGAAATGGGCCATCTGGGCCATCATTCTAGCTGACAGGATGACACCTTTAGCCAGAGAGAGATTATTTTGGCCAAAAATGAGAGGAAATTGAACATTATGTGACAAAAGTGTGCCAATGCTTGAAACACAAGAAGCCAAACAGGAAAAACAAGAACACCTCTGCAAAATATAACATCAGCACCTTTTGAAATTATCTCCATTGATTATCTACACCTGGAGAGAAGCAAGGGTGGTGTGGAATACAACCTTGTCATAGTAGACCACTTCACAAAGTTTGCACAGGCTTATGCAACACCATGTAAGTCCAGCAAGACAGCTGCACGCAAAATCTTTGATAACCTCATTTTAAGATTTGGCTTCCCAGCCAAAATCCACCATGACCAGGGAAGCTAATTTGAAAATGAGCTATTTAGGAAGCTGCAAAGTTACAGTGGAATATTGCACTCAAAGACAATGCCATATCATTCCCAGTCTAACCCAGCAGAGCATTTAACAGAACCCTGTTAAGTATGCTTTGGACACTGGAGGAGACACAAAAACCTAACTGGAAAGACTACTTGAACAAAGTGGTGCATGCATATAACTCCACTGTCCATGAATCAACAGGATTTTCACCTTTTTTCCTGCTATTTAGGAGAGAGCTTCCGTTATCTATTGACCTGATGTTCCCCAGAGAAGGAGCAAATCCACAGTATCATGCTGGATATGCTGAGAAATGGAGAGTGTCAATGCAGGAAGCCTATACCATTGCACAGGAAAACATGAGAAAAGCTGGTGAAAGAGGACAAAAACCTTACAACCAGAGAGTACAGAGCTCTGTTCTTGAACCTGGAGATCATGTACTGGTCAGGAACCAATCAGAGAAAGGAGGACCAGGAAAGATACGTGCACATTGGGAAAACAAAGTACATGTGGTTAAGGAAAGAAGGGGAGCAAACAGTCCAGTGTATGTTGTGAAACCTCTGGATGGAGAAGGTAGAGAGAGAACTCTACACAGAAATATTCTGCTACCTTGCCCTTACCTTGTTGATCAGCAGAGCACCAAACACCTGAAAGAACAAAATAGAGACAAGAAGAAAGGAAAGAACACCACACAAAAACCGACAAAGGCTGAGATTCCCCATGAAGGCTCTGAAAGTTCAAGTGAGGAAGAATATGCTGTGTGGATATGTGGACCGAGTCAAAACACTCCCTGTAACCTGCAAATTCCAGTTATCAAACCCAAAGCAAAACAACCTTTCAGAGTAGGAACTAAGGCTGAAAGACTCATTCAGAAAAAAAGGAACCAGCCACAAGATGAGGACACTATTCAAGATAGAGGTCAGGTGGAAAACACAAGACAGCAGGAGCAGGGGATGAGCCAGGATCAAGATTCTGAAGTCCAAGAACCAGAACCTCAAGTGTCTGAGGAAGAAGCAGTGTCTTCAGAGGATGATCATGAATCAGAGAGAGTCAGACATTCTATGAGAACATGTCAACCAAGATGTATCCTTACATATGATAAACTAGGAGAACCTAGTATTACACCCCTAAGAAAGTAGAAACTGAAATAAACTAGCTGTTGAGTTCATAGCCAGTAACACAGCTAATGTTGAGTTCATATTTGGATGAATATTTGTTAATACAGTTACAGTAATGTAGAAGTCATGTTTCAGAAATGTATTTCTTGAGATAACATAAATAAGAGACTACACATAAGATAACAGGTTTATTTACAGAAATGAGGGTGTTAGAATGAAACAGGGTGACAAAGTGTGTTCTGTAAGAAATAGGACAATACATTAAAGCATGTAGAATGTATAGTTACATTATGTACAACCCCGATTCCAAAAAAAGTTGGGACAAAGTACAAATTGTAAATAAAAACGGAATGCAATGATGTGGAAGTTTCAAAATTCCA
>JAOBAM010000024.1:57048227-57060889 GCA_025212355.1 Notarius kessleri
TATCTATCTATCTATCTATCTATCTATCTATCTATCTATCTATCTATCTATCTATCTATCTATCTATCTATCATCTTATAGTAAATTCCATTGTGACCAGCTCTGTCTGAGTGTTTGTTTATCTATCTATCTATCTATCTATCTATCTATCTATCTATCTATCTATCTATCTATCTATCTATCTATTGTTATGGTGGTAGAAATCACACAATTATCAAAGATATTATATATATCCTATTGAGTTTTTATAGTTATTAGCCTATTTGACTACTTACTTGAATTAAATGGGCTTAATCCAAACTTCCAACTCAAAGAAGTCCTCCAAAATAATTTAAATGTATAAAACCTTTGTCAGTGGTCTATTGCTCAAATAGAATGGCTTGAAACAGTCAGGATATGTCTCTACACATTTAACCAGATGTAATTAAATAATGAACTGAATATTTGAATAGTTGGATTATATCTATAAAATAAATCTGTGCAGAAGGAGTCTGTTTAATTTATTTTACAGTTAAAGAGGTCCCCGTGTGCAAAAGATTTGAAAACCACAGACCTAGGTTTATACACATTTATCCACATATACTAAGTCACTATGAATGTGCTTTTCCTCATCAATTGTCAACAGCCATGAAGATGAGGGCCAGTACTGTCTTCCTCCTCAGCTATTTAACTAAAATGTCTTGTAGTAGTAAGCCTGGACTGGACTTGTGTTATAATTTAGAAGCTATGTTCCCACTCACCCCAGGCTCTTCCTCAGAGATTCAGGGGGGTATAGTTACAGGAACTTTGATAAGGTTTTTATGAGCATCTGTGTTCAACAGCAAGTCCAAAAAATAAAGGATCTCTTGTTATTCATCATTCAGTTTCTCAGTAAGATTGCAGTCATATGGAATATGAAGTATTAATAGACAAGGCATTGTCTCTGTGCTGGACAGATTTAAAGAGAGCATGCTGAATATTTCAATAGTTCAAGTCTGTCTACCTCACACACTGACATGATTTTGTTCTTTGAAGCTCAAGAAACACCTCCAATGGAGGAAGCAAAAAAAAAAAAAGGAGGAAGAAATAGAAGCCACACATTAAATATGCCAGGGATCTAGCTGAAACAATTAGCATTTCTGTGGGGGGAAAAAGCCAAGGCACAGACAGTAGTTTATGACTCAAGCTGGTATCCTCCTACCTCTTTCTGTGGTGTATGGATTTTTTAAGGAAATCTCATTTTTATGAGCCAGACCTGCAAACATCAGATGCTCTGAATTGTTTCTTTTAGCTTTTAATTGTATTCTTGTTCTACAGTTTGCCATGCTGGCTACCATTATAAATGTTGTTACTTCTCTCATTCATTATTCCTGTAGATTTTTGGATGTTATAATAATTAGCTCTATCCCAGTCATCCACTGATGCAGGAATCCACATGATGCAATGTTGTATGGATCTGTCCTTTTAATTTCCCTGTATTTGTAAACTGGAGCACCTGGAGGACACTCACACAGGCGTGGAGAGAACATGCAAACTCCACACAGAAAGGTCCCAGTTGGCCATGAGGTTCAACTCTAGAATCTCTTTTCTGTGAGATGACAGTGCTAACCTCTGTACCACCATGCCACCCAGTATTATTATTATTATTATTATTATTATTATTATTATTAGTAGTAGTAGTAAGCACTCTCAGGTATACATGCATTTGTATACATTACAGAGCATAGACAGCACTCTCAGGTATACATGCTTTTTTATGATGACATTTTATAGGTGTAATTTTCTATGATATTTTAAAAAGGAGCATTTAATGTCGCTGGCAAAATCTCCCAATCTTACACTGGAGCAACTGAACAACAATCTGGTCCTAGTTGACTTTCTGATCCCAAAATGAAAAAGTTACATGATATGAAAGTGATAAGAGCATGCCATTTTTATGAAATGCAGGTCATGTTATATATCCATTACAATTGTTGCTCATATTAAAAAAAAGAAAAATAATTTTATATATATTACCAGTCATCCTACATTTAACTGCAACTACTGTTAGGTTTGTGGAGAGATATTTTTAGAACAAGTGGTTAAATACAAAACAAGAAAAGTACTCACTTTACCATCCACCAGACACACAATTTCAACTCTGATTTTACACTATACTTTGTTAAAAAGATGGACTCTCTTCAAAGTCTGCTAAAACACTAGGCTAGATGTATGTACATGAGGTGGTGCAGCACAAATGTGACTTGATGTGGATGCAAAATTTGTTCATAAAACAGTTGATATGACCAATTAACCCTCTAAAGTTGTGGGTCATCAAAAAACTGTACCTGGAACCTTTGATGAAATGCATTCTGTACAAAGCACAAATTGGGGTATAAAAGCTACTGCTTGAAGTGGTCAACTACAGGGCTGTCAAATTGTAAGGAAGAAATAAATGTGGTAAGAATTAATATTTCCATGGCAGAACAGGGAAAGAGCATGGTGTCAGAAGTGCAGGCACTTACGTATGCAGTTGTAGGGGAGAGCGGGTGTGTCGCAAACTGGCAGCCAAATCTGAATCGTGAGACTAATACAATGTCAGTGTTGAACAAGGGGTCAGTCAATGTCCAAACAATATGTCAGAGGTTAGGCGAAAGTTCAGAGTCCGAAATAAACAGAAAGCAGGGTCAAAGTCACAGAGAGTCAAACACAGGGAACAAACAGCTCAGTATAAACAGGTAAGTATATGCTGAGCAATAGTTCTTACTGAAGGCTTGTAATAGGAGTCTTTAAGTACTGGTGGTAATGAGGCTGTAATGATGAACAGGCACGGCGGTGATTAGAATTCTGAAGAGGAAGGGCGCTGAGGTGTTTGGGAGTTGTAGTATGTGGCAGCCATCTTTGGAGGCCACCATGAACTCTGATTGCTGGCGCTATCAGTGACAGGACACCTCCATTCCCCCCCAAGGCGCTCACTCTGGGAGTGCTTTCTTTTCTTGGACATCCATGTTTTCTTGGCACTGGCTTTTCAGGATGCCTGGCATGGAATTCTTGGGTTAATAATGAGTCTAACATGTCTTTCGCAGGTACCCAGCCGCACTCCTCCAGACTATAACCCTCCCAGTCTACCAGATATTCAAGGTTGCCCTGTCTGCAGTGGGAGTAAAGAATCCTGTGTACCTGGTACATGGCTGTTCTTCCAGTTCCAAAGGTAAGGGGCATTCAGTGGCAGGTGTATCTGTGGCTAGAGGTCCAGGAATGTTGGGATTTAGACATGATAAGTGGAATGTGGGTAACAAGCGGCAGTGTTGTGAGAGCTCCAGTTTGTAAGAGACCTTGTTCATTTGATGGAGGACCTTGAAGGGGCCAATGTACCTGGCACTGAGTTTCCAACAGGTGCTGGGATCTCATAAGTTCTTGTTGGACACCCAGACTCTGTCAGCCAATGCATACACAGGTGTCTCCCCTCTGTGCTTATCAGCAAAGAACTTGTACCTCCTGGCTACTTGCTCTAGGTGCTGATGGACACACTACCACAGCTGTTCATTCCTCTGAAACCAAGTGTCAACTGTCAATGTGTGTGGAGGAGTCATCCTATAGGAATATTGGTGGCTGATACCCAAGAATGCACTGGAATGGGCTGAGTTGTTTGGCAGAGTGTTTCAGTGAGTTTTGTGCATACTCAGCCCAGGGGAGAAGCTGAGGCCAATCTTTGGGGGTTTTGAAGCAGAACACTCTTATGAAACACTCAATTTCCTGATTTGCATGTTCCACTTGGCCGTTGGACTGTGAGTAATAGTCTGAGGTTTGACTCACCGATACTCCCAGCTTATCCATGAATTTGGCCCATAATCTGGATGCAAATTGTGGCCCCTGATCACTTACTATGTCTTCAGGGATCCTGTAGCACCGGAAAACATGGGAGAAGATGAGCTCTGTTGTTTTGAAGGCTGTAAGTAAAGGAATGAGTTTGAGTGCCTTTGAGAACCAGTCGATGACTACCATTATGACAGTGTGGCTTGTGACTTGGGTAGGTCAGTAATGAAGTCTATGGCCAGATGAGACCAGGGTTTCTGGGTGTGGGCAGTGGCATGAGCTTACCCACTGGCAGAGTCCAAAGCACCTTGGCTTGAGTGCAGGTGGAACAGGAGGAGATGAATGTATTGATGTCAGTAATCATATTCTCCCACCAGTACTTAGTTCTGATGAGCTGATAGGTACATTGGCTATTGTGATGCACTGTCATGGGAGATGAATGTGCCCAAGTGATAAGGTGACCCTGGCATTGTGGTGGGATGAATGGGAGACCTGGAGAACATGCTTCTGGGGAGTTGCAAGGCTGAGCTTGTGACAGTTCCTTATCTATTTCCCATGTAAGAGCATTAACAAAACAGTTGGGTGGCAGGATGGGTGTGGACTCTTGACTGAGGGTTGTGGAGGAGTGAATTCTGGATAGTGCATCTGCTTTAGTGTTTCTGGAGCCAGGACAGTACAAGATGGTAAACTGGAAATGAATGAAGGAGAGGGCCCAACATGCCTGACATGGGTTCAATTGTTTGGCTGCTTTGAGATATTCAAGATTCTTGTGATTGGTGAGCATAATGGATGGGTGTATGGCCCCCTTGAGCCAGTGCCTCCACTCCTCTAGGGCCAATTTGATAGCGAGTAGTTCTCTGTTACCTATATCATAGTTCTGTTTGGCAGACACAAATTTTCTGGAGAAGAACACTATGGGGTGTAATTTGGGCTTCCCCCTGAAGGGCTGGGACAAGATGCCTCCTACTTCAGTTTCAGAGGCGTCAACCTCAACGGTGAAGGGCTTTGCAGGGTCTAGGTGTTTGAAGATGGGTACCATGGTGAAGGCTGACTTGAGCTGTGCAAAAGCATCCTCCGCCCTCTGGTTCCACTGGAGATGCTTGGGCCCCTTTTTGAGTAAGGAAGTGAGAGGAGCAGCAATAGTACTGAACCCTCAGCTGAATTGTCTGTAAATAGAAAAAAAAACTGGCGAAACCCAGGAAAAGATGGAACTCCTTTAAAGTAGTGGGTGTGGGCCAGGTGGTAACTGCAGCTACTTTGTGGGAGTCCATGCAAACCCCTCCTGTACTGATGATGTATTCTAAGAATGAGATTTGGGACACATGGAATTCACATTTCTCCACTTTGAAGTATAACTGGTTTTCAAGCAGTTGGGTGAGTACAGCTTTCACATGCTCTTGGTAACTCAGTTCATCTGGGGAGTAGATTAGGATGTCATCCATGTAGGTGATCACATAGTGTCCCAGCATGTTTCTAAGTATGTTGTTTATTAGATATTGGAACACGCTGGGTGTGTAAGAGAGCCCATATGGCATAATGCAGTACTCGAAGTGCTCAGAGATGGTGCTTAACATGGTCTTCCACTCATCACCTTCCTGGATACACACCAGGTTGTAGGTGCTCCTGAGGTCCAGTTTGGTGAATATACAGGCAGACCGTAGTTGTTATAGGGCTGAAGGCACTAGTGGTAGTGGATAAGGGTACTTTACAGTGATCTGGTTAAGTCCTCTGTAATCTATGCAAGGCTGGAACCCCGCCCCCCCTTCTTTTCAATGAAAAAGAAGCCTGCGGATGCTGGAGACACTTCTTGAACATATTCTTCCATGGCAGTCTGTTCTGTGATTGAGAGGGAGTAAATATGACAGCGTGGAGGTGTAGTACCTGGGAGGAGGTCGATCGTGCAGTCATAAGCTCTGTGAGGAGGTAATCCACTGGCCTTTCCTTTGCTGAAGACCTCCTTGAACTCATGATAGTAGGCAGGAACATGTTCGATGCCCCTGGGTGAAGGGCTCTCCATGGAGGTGGAAGCTAGGGAGACTTGTGGCAGCTGCAGGCAGTACTCTTGGCAGGCTAGGGACAAATGGAGACTTTCCCTGTGCCGCCAGGAGATGAGAGGGTCATGGAGCTGCAGCAAGGGGAACCCCAGAATGATGGCTTGGTTTGGAGTGTGAGTGACAAACAGTGAGATGCATTCTTGGCACCCACCTGAATCTCCAGAGGTGTGGTGTGAGTGGTGAAGAACCCCTCCCCAATGGGTCCACCATCTATGGCTTTAAGACTTATGAGTTGTGGGAGTTTTTCTGTAGGTAACTTGAGCCTTTGAACGATCTCATGGTTGATGAAGTTTCAGTCTATCAGAACAGAAAGAACATGGGAAGACTCTGAGAGGTTTAATAATACTTTGAGCTCAAGGAATCGATGGAAAGAAGAGATTTTGTGACTCACCAGTATGAGTGTTATCTTCTTTCCTGAGGTCATCACACTTTCTAGGGTTGGGCAGTCTGACTGGGCAGTGGACTAACAGATGACCAGGAGCTCCACAGTAAAAACATAGTCCCTCCTGGCATCTCCTTTTTCTCTCTGAGTGGGGCATGGGAGTGTTGGAAACCTCATTGACATGGGAGACTGGGTTGGCTTGACATTTACAGGAGAATTCTGCAAGGAAGACCTGTTGCGGAGGAGATTGTCCAGTCTAATAGCCAGGTCAGTGAGAGAGTCCAAAGTTTGCTATTCATCATGGCATGTGAGTTTTGTATGGATGAGTGGGTAGGAACCTTGGCAGAACGCAGCTTTCAGAGTTGGCTCATTCCATCCACTGCTGGCTGTGAGAGTACGGAACTCAAGGGCATATTTGGCCATTCTTCTTTCCCCTTGACGTATAGTCAGCAGCTTTTCTCCTGCTTCCATGCCCTCAGGCTGGTGGTTGAACACTCTTGAATAAGTCTATGAAGTGTTCATAGGCAGTTGTGGGCTCGCCGCCTCATTCCCATATTGTGGTGGCCCACTGAAGCACCTTGCCAGTGAGCAGATTGAGAAACTGAGCGATTTTCTGTTGACTGGTAGTTTCAGTTTATGCTGTGAAGAATAGTGAGCATTGCAGAAGGAAGCCCTTGTACTCAGATACTTCACCGGAGAATTTGTATGGTCAAGTAGATGAGATCACAGTGGGCATGGAATATGTTAGGAGGGCCTGCAAGACAGCAGCAGTGGGTTGTGTTATATGAATGTCTAAATCACTCAACATTTGCTGGTGTTCTCACTGCAAAAAACTGAAAACTGAATTTGAGGAGAAAATTCTTTAATACTAGTGAAATTATCTTGCTGCATGGACAGATAATTTTACTTGACAAGACATCTTGGAATAAGTTGGTTACAATCTAGAACTAGTTTTAATAATCTCAGAGTTGGTGTCTTGTATTCTTCTAATAGCAAATGCTAGATCATCTCAACTATATTCAAGATATTCTAACTTAAGATGTAATTTTTGGAGTGCCATCACCGGTTGTCCTTCCTTGAACCACTTTTGGTAGGTACATCCTGGGAACACCCCACATGATGTGCTATTTTGGAGATGATTAAACCCAGTCATCTAGCATCACAATTTGGCCTTTGTCAAAGTCGACCAGATTGTTACGCTTGCCCATTTTTCCTGTTTCCAACACATCAACTTCAAGAACTGACTGTTCTCTTGCTGCCTAATATCCCACCCCTTGACAGGCGCCATTGTAGTGAGATAAATGTAATTCACATCACCTGTCAGTGGTCATAATGTTATGGCTGATCGGTGTATATTTTCTGTTAACACAAGCTACAGAGAAATTTTCAAATCCTGTTTGCAAGGTAGCTAATGTTTCACACTTCAGGTTAGATTCCCCCCCCCCAGAGGACTTTCAGTGCATTTTCTGAAAGTAAATGAGCTTGGTTTGGTGCTAGGCTGTTAGATTCTCTGAAGATCAACACGGGAAAAAAAAAGTGTAATACTCTTTTTTACTGAGAAGAAATCAGTTAATATTTAACTCTTTGCTTTTTAACATAAAACATACTTGTTCATATTAGGGAATGTTTGTCCATACTTAGAATTACTTAATTAACCAACCACATACTATGTTGGGAAATATGTCAAAAGTTGACTTTGTTGGGTTTACAACCTGTTCCTTAACCCCTGGAATCATACATTATGGCCTGGGGCCTTGTCTTATACAGATTATAAGACTTCAGGGCCAAAGAAAGTAAGGCTGCGTAAGGTACAAAGTACAAACAAAGTAAGTCAAACGTGACCCAAATCTGATTTTTTTGCCGATATGTGACTCAGATCTCTCCCCCAATAAGAGTGTGAACAGTACAAATCACAAATTCCGATTTATGCTACTTTCATGTATGGTGCTAAATCAGCTACAGGTATGTTTTTTGCAATGCAACCTCAGTCTGAAGTCATATTGGAATGTGTGCAACTTAAAGTCACTCTAGATCAACATTCATCTTATTTCTGTACTGGCGGGGGTCACACAGTGCTGCTGGAAAGAAACAAAGGAGAAGAGTAGTCACCCTGTGAATGCAAAGCTGGAAGACCACTGCAATGAAGGCAGTAAGTGGAGGGACAGTGAGGTGTTAGACCTCATAAGTATTTGACACAGATATAGTTAAAAGTAACCCTTGACATCCTGAAGTTTTGCACAAACTCTGGTTCAGTGAAACAATTAACACCACAATCCCACCACTCCTGGCTTAGAGTCCACATCCATACACACCTCCACACAGATGTAGCAGCCATCACTCAACAAAAATCCATGAAAAAAATTTGGCCGTCTTCATCCTCATAATCTGCTCCCAAAATCATTTGCTTCCATTGGACATCAACTGACACATGAAACAGTAAACACACTTCAAATGGCTTCCATGTTTACTTCCGTATGACAGCAGGCTGCATATGACATCTTTTATTCTTTTGCACATGCAGGTCAGTTCAGGACCGTGACCAGCTTACATTGAAACCTGATATTAGCCACATTTAAAATAACGTGAACAACTATACAAAATTGGGAGCCAAATAACTCCAAACTAAACACTAAGGCTTGCAGTGTGAATGCAGCCTAAGAGCCCTTACAGATATTTGATGAAAAGGTATTATTTTTTCTGTGGTTTTGCTTTCCATTCACACAAGTTGTTTTGAGTCACTGAAAAACTTTTTTGAAAGTACCTGCAAAGCTATAGTGTGAAAATTCTGCTTTCACTCTTTTTGTGAATGGGGGGGGATGTTTTTACAGCCCCAATTCCAAAAAAGTTGGGAAACTGTGTAAAACATAAAACAGAATGTGATTGTAAGAACGTGCAGGCACTTACAGATGTAATTACAGAGGAGAGCGGGTGCGTCACAAACTGGTGAACTAACCCAAATCATGAAGCAAGAATCAGAGTAAGGTTTGTGCTAAAAGTCAGTTCACATGTGAACAGGATGTCACAGGTAAACAATAGCTAAACAATCAGAGTCCGATTAAAAACATAACGAGAGCCAGCTCAAACCAACAAACTGCTCAGTATGCAAAGGTAAAGGGCCATAGAACAATACTTCTCAAAGTGCATGAACGTTTGCAGTCCTTAAATAGGGAGAGCTGATTGCATGGCATGTATACTCAGGAGAGGGAGGGCGCTGTGGCACTTGGGAGTTGTAGTCAGTGGTGGCCATGTTTGAAGGCTGCCACGAACTTGGGCAGTCACTGACAATGATGATTTGCAAATCATGGAAACCCTGTATTTAACTGAAAATAGTACAAAGACAACATATCAAATGTTGAAACTGAGAAATTTTATTGTTTATTGAAAAATATATGCTCATTTTGAATTTAATGTCAGCAACACATTTTAAAAAAAGTTGGGACAGGGCCATGTTTACCACTGTGTTGCATCACCTCTACTTTTAACAACACTCTGTAAATGTTTGGGAACTGAGAAGACAATTGCTGTAGTTTTGAAAGTGAAATGTTGTCCCATTTTTGCCTGATGTAAGATTTCAGTTGCTCAACAGTTCGGGGTCTCCTTTCTCATATTTTGCACTTCATAATGTGTCAAATATTTTAAATGGGAGACAGTTCAGGACTGCAGAAAGGCCAGTTTAGTACCCAGAAAAATTTTATTCCAGAGCCATACAGTTGTAATACATGCAGAATGCGGTTTGGCATTGTGTTGTCTGGATGGTAGCATGTTGCTCCAAAACCTGTATATATCATTTGGCATTAATGGTGCCTTCCTGGATGTGCAAGCTACCCATACCATGTGCATTATGCCCCCCTTCCCCCATCACTCACACACAGACACAGACACACACGATCACAGATGCTGGCTTTTGAACAGTGCGCTGATAACAAGCTGGATGGTCCCTATATTCTTTAGCCTGGAGGACATGTTGTCCATGATTTCCAAAAAGAATTTCAAATTTCAATTCATCAGACCACCGGACAGTTTTCCATTTTGCCTCAGTCCATCCTGAATGAGCTTGGGCCCAGAGAAGGTGGTGATGTTTATGGATATTGTTTTTATATGGTTTTAATTTGCATTTCTGGATGCAGTGACGAACTGTGTTCACAATGTTTTTTGGAAGTGTTCCTGAGCCCATGCAGTGATGTCAATGACAGAATTATGTCTGTTTTTAATGCAGTGTCACCAGAGGGCCCAAAGATCATGGCCATTCAGTGTTGGTTTTCAGCCTTGTCCCCTGCATCCAAAGATTTCTCAGGATTCTCTGAATCTTTTAATGATATGTTCCATAGATGATATGATCCCAATTATTTTTCACTTTTATGTTGAGGAATGTTATTCTCAAATTGTTGCACTATTTGCCCACACAGTCTTTCACAGAGTGGTGAAACCCTCCCTATCTTTACTTCTGAGAGACTCAGCTTCTCTGGGATGCTCTTTTTTATGCCCAGTCATGCTGTTGACCTGTTGCCAATTAACCTAATTAGTTAAAAAAAAATCTATAACTTTTCCAGTCTTTTGTTGCCCCTGTCCCAACTTTTTTGAAATTTGTTGCAGGCACTAAATTCAAAGTGAGCATTTTTTTTATTTTTTTTTTCAAAGAAACAGAATGAGACTCGAGTTTATTGCCAAGTATATTCTCACATACAAGGAATTTGCTTTGGTGGTTGGTGTTTAAACAGTTAAGATAACAGAATTTAAAAATAGACAAAAGTAGTAATATAAATACCACCCTAATTCCAAAAAAGTTGGGACGCTGTGTAAACTGTAAATAAAACCAGAATGTTAAGATTTGCAAATCACAGAAGCCCTATATTTAATGGAAAATAGTACAAAGACATATCAAATGTTTAAACTGAGAAATTTTATTGTGTTTTGAAAAATATGTGCTCATTTTGAATTTGATATCAGCAACACTTTTCCAAAAAGTTGGGACGGGTATGTTTACCACTGTGTTGCATCACCTCTACTTTTAACAACGCTCTGTAAATGTTTGGGAACTGAGGAGACCAATTGCTGTTGTTTTGAAAGAGAAATGTTGTCCCATTATTGCCTGATATACAATTTCAGTTGCTCAACAGTTTGGGGTCTCCTTTGTTGTATTGTGCACTTCATAATGCGCCAGATGTTTTAAACGGGAGACAGGTCTGGATTGCAGGCAGGCCAGTTTAGCACCCAGACTCTTTTACTATGGAGCCATGCAATTTTAATATGTGCAGAAAGTGGTTTGGCATTGTGTTGCTGAAAGAAGGAAGGCCTTCCCTGAAAAAGATTTTGTCTTGATTTCAAAATATTGCTTTGCAATGTTTATATATCATTCAGAACTAATGATCCCTTCCCAGATGTACAAGCTACCCAGGTCATGTGTACTAATACATCCTAATACCATCACAGATACTGGCTTTTGAACTGTGCACTGATAACAAGCCAGTTGGTCCTTCTCCTCTTTAGTCTGGAGGATGTGGTGTCCATGATTTCTAAAAATAATTTCTACTTTTGATTCATCAGACCTTGGGACAATTTTCCACTTTGCCTCAGTCCATTGCAAAAGAGCTTGGGCCCACAGAAGGTGGCAGTGTTTCTGGATATTGTTTATATATGGTTTTAACTTTGTTTTAACTTGCATTTGTGGATGCAGTAATGAACTGTTTTCACAGACAATGGTTTTCTAAAGTGTTCTTCAGCCCATACAGTGATTTCCAGTACAGACACGTGTCTGCTTTCAATGCAGTGTCGCCTGAGGCCCTGAAGATCACAGGCATCCAATGTCAGTTTTCAGCCTTGTCTCTTGCATCCAGAAATTTCTCCAGATTCTCTGAATCTTTTAATGATATTATGTACCACAGATGTGATCCCCAAATTATTTGCAATTTTACATTATTCTTAAATTGTTGTACTGTTTGCCCACACAGTCTTTCACAAAGTGGTGAACCTCTCCCCCATCTTTACTTCTGAGAGACTCAGCTTCTCTGGGATACTCTTTTTTATGTCCAATCATATTACTGACCTGTTGCCAATTAACCAAATTACTTTTTTAGCATTACACAACTTTTTCAGTCTTTTGTTGCTCCTGTCCCAACTTTTCTGAAATCTGTTGCTGACATCAAATTCAAAATGGGTATATATTTTTCAAAAAACAATACAATTTCTCAGTTTCAACATTCTATATGTTGTCTTTGTACTATTTTCAATGAAATATAGGGTTTCCGTGATTTGCAAATCTTCACATCCTGTGTTTATTTATGTTTTACACAGTGTCCCAACTTTTTTGGAATTGGCTTTGTCGGAACCTGAAGTACAGTCCCAGTCAAAAGTTTGGAAACGTCTCTAATTCAGTGGTTTTTCATTATTTTAAAATTTTCTGAATTGTAGATTAATACTAAAGTCATCGACATTATGAAGAAATATATATGGAA
>JAOBAM010000024.1:57532011-57542395 GCA_025212355.1 Notarius kessleri
ACTTTGTGCAAGTGCCTATGTACAGATGCTGGGATATGAACCTATGATCCTCTTTATAAATCAGTCTTAACCACTGAGTGGGCAGCATGGTGGTGCAGTGGTTAGCACTGTTGCCTCACAGCAAGAAGGTTCTGGGTTGGAGCCCAGTGGCCAACGGGGGCCTTTCTGTGTGGAGTATGCATGTTCTCTCCATGGCTGCGTGGGTCCCCTCTGTGGGTTTCCTTGCTCTGATTTCCTCCACAGTCTAAAGGTATGTAGTGAGGTTAACAGACTACTCTAAATTGTCCATAGGTGTGAATGTGTGTGAATGGTTGTTTCCCAAGCCTGGAAATGGGAGTGTTGCGTCAGGAAGGGCATCTGGTGTAAAACTATGCTCCAATTAATATTCAATCGGGTCCACATGGCAGCAACCCCACAAAGATTGGTGGAACAAGCTGGAAGAAGTGTGTGAGCCTTGACTACTGAGTCAACACAACTAGTACCACTACTTTGCATTGATTCAATGCAATGATTTAGTGTGAATTAATATTGTGGTATAAGTGGTTGAATCAATGAAAGGTAACCAAGCTAGTTATGGTGGCTCAGCAGTTAAGGCTTTGGGTCCATGAGCTTTTAAAAAGCACCAGCCAAACAAGCATATCTCCTGGATTATATGTTATTTTATACTATGTAATGTGTAACAGTACTTCACTGTAAATATGCTTTCCAGTTGTTTACTATAAAATTTACAGTCCAGTTTTTAGAGTACATAAGATATAATCCCTCATTATTCACACTTAAAAAAAAAAGCACTTAACACTTCCATGCTAAATATATTTTACAACAGTTAGTAGTGTGTACATTAATACTTTTAATTAATACAAATTATCACTCTCATGCTATCATGGTAACAGCAGGCCTATCAGGTATGCATGTGGTTCAATAAATTATAAAGATTTGACATTAAATTCCCCTCAGCCCACATTAAACTACTCGAATCACCATTTTCTGACTCGATAAACAAGTAGTGCTAATAGGGCTGTGGGAAAAAGTGCAGCAAAAAATTAAATGCAGCTGTTATGAACCACTGACTGTTAGATGAAAGAGGGGTAAATCACAGCTTGATATAACACCCCAGGCAGGATAAACGTGTCTTTGCCTCAGGGCGGCAATATCATAATTTGTCCTGCTGGTAATGCAGGGCACTTAAGGAAGATAAGTGGACCTTGCGAGGACCCCTGTAGCCATCCATCTGCTGCCAGGTGAAAAATGACAGACAACACATGTCCTGTGGAAAAAAAAAAAAAAACATAGGGGAAGCTGCCCTACTTCAAAGAAAAATTAATATTTTGCCCAACCTGTAGCTGCATAACTGAGTAGAGTAATGGATCTAGGGCTTCTTCCTTTTCAGTGTATCAACAAGTTTCATGAGGTTAAACAGATAAAATGGTTTAATTTCAGAAGGATTTACCTGGATTATGCTGCATATTTATGATACTGTCAACAATGCCTTATCTAGCCTCACATTAGTTTTTATAATTATTTTGATTGCAACTTCCACATTTTTGTGAAATACAGAAAAAAAATGAAATCTTGAATACAGGAAAAAATGGAACCTTCAATCATTCAATCAAATGGAGGACCTCTGCACTTTTGAGCGTATAAAACATTAAGGGTACATCGAAAATGCTTTTCCTCACATGTCAAAATGTTTATACCTTTTTATATTTATACCTATCATGGAAACTACAGACATTTATACCTATCAATGGAAAAAAATGTATAAAAACCATTGTTGCAGGTTTTGCCATTGTTCCAGGATCTATATAATATGAAAAAAATAGAACAAAAGATCTATTACTTTGATTCTGCAATATGCACCCTGATCCAGTACAGGTGCTATGATGTTATGTTACTGAACTTTTAATCAGTATTGCTTTTATTATTTTTTTTGTCTCTGAATTTCAGCATGGATTACAATCATGAGCAATTAGTTCCACACCACTTCTGAAATGGTATGTCAAAAATAATTATTAGACATAGACTTGCACAAACTTGTTTTTTGTCCTTTACATCCTTTTAAGGGTCAAATGGTTTGTGGCTGAAATGGCTTGCTTCTCTTTTTAATTTGATGAGAATTGCTTTTAAAATTATCATATTTGATGAACAAAAATATCACCAATAATTCAAATCCCAAACAGGATAATTGATTTGGAAGAGTTCAAATGTTATTCAGTGAAGATGCCCATGTAAGCATGAAATTAGTATGGCATGAAATTCAAAAATAAATGAGTGTACTGAATGAGCAATCAAAATTTATTGTGGCACTGACCATATCCTTGAAACCAATGAACCAGCACTCACATCTCATGTTTTACATAATGTATATGACACTCAACAAATTTAAAATTCTACATTGCTGGGGTGCATGCTACTAATGGCACTCTTTTTTTCCCCTTTCCTTTTCTTTTTTTAAAACCCAAATTCATCAATTTTTCAGCATATGTTATCTGAAAATAAGCTTTTTATTGGTCAATAATGTCTAATGGATCAGTGAGTCTCTAATGGGTCTAATGAGTTGCATTGTGTCTCTCATTCACCCAGTATCAATTTGCTAAATGGTCTAATAGCTCCTAGTTTTCTTTGTTTGGGTAAAGCTGTAACCCAGTATATATTGTTAAATTTATTTTTTTTAATGTGTGCTCAAAACGAAAAAAAAAAGATGTGCTCAAAAACTCCTTTTGAACATCTTACTAATATATAATACTGATCTCATTTACATCTGACTCTCATTTAAATCTATGACATTTGCAGAAAAGCATTACCCAGAAACTACAGCATGCTATCAAAAAATGTGAAACTCCTCAGACATGATTTCTTCTGTGATCTTTCACTTGTCTTAAATCAGATACATATTAATTCTGATCTATTACTCAAATCTCTTAAAATATTCTTGCTTATCTTCAGTCCAGTGGTTGGGAAATATTAAATTTTGCTGTGCAGAACTCTGGTATAATTTTGCACACAAAGACTGACATGATACTACAGTACCATAACTTGCCTTATGTCTCCAGTATTTCCAGGTATGTCTTTTCCAGGAAATTCAAAAAGCATAATGACATTTCAAAGAGCAGGCAGAAAAATGATACTGTAAGGTACACTTTCTGCTGTCTTATACAAAAGCAAAAAGGCACAAAGAAACTTGACACTATGCCTGCATTAATGCAATGTGAGAATATATGTTAAATGTTACCATCACAGTTTGGCAGATAAGAGCCACTGCTGTTTTGGGCAGAATAAAAGGAAATAAATGTGAGAAATGGGAAGCAATAAACAAATTCAAAATTTTGGAACCTCTCCTGTCTTATTCTCTTCTTTGTTTACAGAAACATTTGACAGCATGATTTTGGTCAGTGCTGTTTCTGAAGCTGTTTTAGTGTCACCGCCAGACCCATTTTTTTCTCCAGTCCAGAGTCCAATCCTCTGTGTCATCCTGTGTGTCTTCCTGTATGTCATTCTGTGTGAGCTATGACATTTGAAGCATACCTATGAGCTATGACATTTGAAGTATACCTGCTAGTAGTCAGCCCTGACAAAGTTGCTGATGCAGGGAAACATATCATCCGCCTACTTGGAGCAAACAGGGTTTCAGATTAAAAAAAAAAAACACTCAGAGTAGACATGTACAAAGTTGCCATCAAGTCTTTGAACTAGAACGGTGCATGGAATAATTTTTGTATGGTCCTGAAGGTATTCTTACCAATCTTGCTTACCAATTTCACCCACTTCTGCAGTTGTTATTTTTATTTGTTCCTCTTCATGATATTTTAGAAATGAACTTTATAGTTCTGTTGTCAGTCCTGCATGCTGTGGCACGTGCACCTGAAGGCATGCTCCGGGCTGCACGCGTGTCAAGCAGACTCCAGCACACGCGCCGTTAGTTACACACACCTGAACTTAATTAAGGAACTATATGTGCACCTATTTAAGGACTATTCTGATGCACGATCAGGGTGAAGTATTACGTTATGTAAGTGTGCATTACCGAGCCCTTGTTTGATTTCCTGGTTTCCTGATTTCTGTGCTTGTCCCTCATTCATGTGTTCTTGTGGCCTGTGATATCCTGTTTGCACCTTGCCCAACCATTTGCTTGTTTCACGTTTTTGATTTAGCCTGCCAACTTGGATTGATTGCCTATGTGTTTTCACTATTGTATATATCTTCACTGTTGTTATTAAATATACTTCTGCACATATATCCGCCTACCTCATACCTGACAGAATACTTAGCCAAAAAATGGATGGAGCGGAAGTATTACATTTTGCCATTCCCCACGTCTACCGGGTTCCCTTATCTCAGCCCCTCGCCTTGTATTTCCAGCTGAGTTCTGACTGGAGTCTCCCAGCACCCTACTATGGAATACATCATCTGAGGGGATTTAGTTTACAGTGCAATCATCTGTTCTTTGAAGACCTCAAGGAGCCCAAATCACCAGAACCTCTCTGGGTAAGCTTCATGCTAACTTTTATTGCTGGATGAGCATGTAGATGGGTGGAGTACCTGATCCGAGTAGAGCACCTGTGCCTGCGGCACTCACAGACATTATTAGCCAAGCTCCAGTGCATCTTTGAATCTTTAGAAAAGGAGGAATCCCATGAAATTTTTTTGGGGGGGGTGATCATGCCAATGGCCAACGCAACAACAGTGGAGGAGGCCATTACTCCAGAGCTCCCTCCAGTGGCTGACACAGAGGAGGAAGCTGTCCCTCCAAAGCTCCCTCCAGTGGCTGATGCAGCAGAGGAGGCCGTCCCTCCAGAGCTCCCTCCAGTGGCTGATGCAGTAGAGGAAGCCGTCCCTCCAAAGCTCCCTCCAGTGGCTGACGCAGTGGAGAAGGCCATTGCTCCAGAGATCCCTCCAGTGGCTCACACAGAAGAGGAGGCCATCACTCCAGAGCTCCCTCCAGTGGCCAATGCAGAGACAGTGGAGGTGGATGTTGTTCCAGAGCCCCTCTTAGAGACTGTCTTTCCAGAGCTGGTTTCTCAGGCAGAGCCAGCACCTGAATCAATGTCTGAACCAGAGTCTGCATCAGAACCCATGCCTGAACCAGAGTCAGCTCCAGTGCCAATGTCAGATTCGGTGCCAGTGTCAGAGCCAGAGTCTGTTCCAGTGCCAGAGCCAGTGCCAGCATCTGTGCCAGAGGCAGTGCCTGTTCCAGAGCCAGCACCAGTATCTGTTCCAGTGCCAGCGCCAATGTCAGAGCCAGCTCCAGAACCAGTGCCAGAGTCAAAGTCAGTGCCAGTGTCTTCTCCAGAACCAGTGCCAGCACCAGAGTCGGAGTCAGAGTCAGCACCAGTAACTACTCCAGAACCCATGCCAGCACCAGTGTAGGAGTCAGCTCCAGTGCCAGAGCCTGTGCTAGTGTCTACTCCAGAGCCCATGCCAGCGCCAGTGTCAGAGTCAGCTCCAGTGCCAGAGCCAGCGTCAGAGCCTGCATCAGTGCCTACTTCAGAGCCAGTGCCCATGTCAGCTAGAGCATCAGAGCCAATACCAGTGCCTGTGCCAGCTCCAGTGCCTATGCCAGTTCCAGTGCCTATGCTAGAACCTGAGCCTGTTCCAGAACGTGTTAGAGGATGGCATAGCAACCTCTGCCTCAGTTGGCTATGCAGGCGGTGGCATCCCACCACTGCCTGGTCATGAAGGCATCATTATCCCACCGCTGCCCAACCATGAAGGCATCATCATCCCACCACCACCCAGCCATGAAGACATCATCATCACCCTGCCGCAAGGTCCTAACCAGAACCAAAGCAATGCACTGACAGAACTCGAGCCCATGCCTGAGTCAAGTCCACAGTCAAAGTCAAGTCCAGGGTCAGTCATCTCCAGAGCTCAAGTCCTCTACTGAGCCCAAGTACAGCCTGGAGCCTGAGTCAACACTTGCTTCCTGTCTTGAGCCCAAGTCATCTCCAGAGCTCGAGTCCAGTCCAAAGCCCAAGTCATCCCCAGAGCTTGAGTACACTTCCAGCCCTGAGTCCAAGCCAGTTCCAGAACTCAAGCCTGAATCATCTCCTGAGATAGAGCCAGAGTCCAGTCCTGAGCTTGTGCCAGAGTCCACTCCATAGCTCAAGTCCTCTCCAGAGCTCGAGTCCAGCCCTGAGCTCAAGCACACTGCCAGCCCTGAGTCAGAGACAGATCCAGAGCTCAAGTCTGAGTCATCTCCTGAGCTGGAACCAGAGTCCAGCCCAAAGCTCAAGTCATCTCCAGAGCTTGAATCCAGCCCGGAGCTTGAGTCCACTGTAAGTCCTGGATCTGAGCCAAGTCCAAGGTCCAAGTCAAGTCCAGAGTCTGAGCATGCTTCCTGCACAGACCCCAAGTCATTTTCAGAGCCCATGTCCAATCCAGAGTTTGAGTCATCTCCACAGCTTGAGCCCAAGTCCAGTATAGACCTCGAGCCTGAGTCCAGTCCAGAACCTAAGTCATCTCCAGAGCCTGAAACCAGTGCAAGTCAGGAGTCCAAGTTTTGTCCTGAGCCTGAACCCGAGCCCCCACCGGAGCCAAGTAGGATGGAGTTTTGCTCCCAGAGGGAGCTCTTGGGGGGGGTTCCTTTCAGTACTGCATGCTGTGGCACATGCACCTGAAGGCATGTCCCAGGTTGAGCATGCATCGAGCAGACTCCAGCATGCACGTCATTAATGACGCACACCTCAACTTAATTAAGGAGCTATATGTGCACCTATTTAAGAACTGTTCTGATGCATGATCAGGGTGAAGTATCACATTATGTCAGTCTGCATTACCAAGCCTTATTTTACCCTTGTCTGATTTCCTGGTTTCCTGATTTCTGTGCCTGTCCCTCATTCCTGTTTTCTTGCTGTCTGTGATATCCCATTTGTGCCTTGCCTGACCATTTGCTTGTTTCACATATTTGATTTAGCCTGCTGACTTGGATTAATTGCCTGTGTGTGTTTTCACTGTTATTAAATATAGTTCTGCACATGCATCCACCGACCTCCTTCCTGACATCTGTTCCAAAAATATAAACAAATTATGAATTTAAACCATATTGACGCCATAAACCATGATAATGCAGTTACTTAGGAGGAATGAACAAATGCAATTAACACATGACACAGCAATACACAAACCACCATTTTGTTGAACATGGCCTTTTTATTCCACAAGCTTGCTATTTGACCACCCACAAAAAATTAATTAATTAATTAATTAAAAATCCTGCCAGATCTGCTTCCTCAACCTCTATTTTTGGCAAACATTTCAAAAAGCATATAATATTCTGGTAAGCAGACTCATTTTCAGAAACTGGCACAGCAGTGATCAAACAGTCAACCAGCCACTGACTACAGTTCTACTGTACACCCTACCATTTTGGACCAATACAAGATGAACTTATAAAAGACGAATTTAGGGCAATCTGATATTAGCTGATGCACTAACATTCACTCTTCAGATTGAATTTGCCACAGAATGTGGGAACTGTTTGGGAGAACTGTAGATTGAATCAGTAGCTGAGCCTTCATTTACCTTACCAGACACATTAGACTCCAGTGGCATCTCATGTAGCAACAGAATTGGAACAATTCTTAGATGTAAACCATCCACTGACATGCTGAGGGATTAGTACAGCCTGGAGTACAAACTGATAGTTTGTTGCACAAACTATCAGGGTCAAGTCTCAGGAAGAGTATGCTGACCATGACACATGAGGAACATGTTGGCATTGTTAATGTGTTGATGTGACATGATGCCTGGACTTGGATCAAAACACAGAAGAGTTTGTCAGGAACTGTACACTATATGGAATAAATGTTTCAACCAGTACTTAAAAAATGGACTGCTTATACATATGACCAAGGACTGTAGCTTACTTGCATAGCTTCTTTCAATCAGATGCTCCTCCACTATAGAGATTTCTATCATTCCCCAACAAGACAGTTTGTTGCTACCATGTGCCATGTTGAGTCATGAGCCAGTGCTAAGCCTGAATAGGCTCTACCTACCCATGGCACTAAAAACTCACCTTCTCTTGCTAGCTGACTTCAAACAGCCCCCATGCTTGTTAGAATGATGTTAATTGGTTGTTGTTGTTGTTGGAGGTGGGGAGTTGTATGTCTTCATAGTTGCAGTGATATGACAATTTATCTTTAATGTGAGCTACAGAATTTGGTAGTTAAGATCCACTGTACTTTGAGATCAAATAAAATTGAAGTGGAACAGTTTGTAGCAAGCAAGTTCAAGCTTTAAGAATCACTTCTGTTCAGACAAAAACAGAAGACCTCCAATCTTTCAAAATCCCCTGAATCCAATATAATTAGATATACAGTACAGTACTGTACAAGTATCTTAAAATACTTTTGTTGAATTATTTTGTTTCTGTATTATTGAGTCATTACTAAAACATTTTACATTTCCAAATATTATTTTTTCATTACAAAAAAAACCCCACACCCTTACAAAATGTTGTATGTCAGTAAAGTGGGCAGCACAGCACTGCAGTGGTAAGCACTGTTGCCTCATTGCAAGAAGGTTCTGGGTTTGAGTCTCATGCCTGTCAAGAGCCTTACTATACAGAGTTTGCATGTTCTTCCTGTGCCTGCATAGGTTTCTTCCCACAGTCCAAAGACATATGGCTTAGGTCAATTGGCTACTCTAAACTGCTCATAGGAGTGAATGGTTTCTCATCTCTGTAAAAGACTGGTGATTCCCATGTAGTCAGAGTGTCCAAGGATCCAACATTTTGGATTCCCATCTCCTTGGAGATATCTCAAGGTTGTGTGGGGGTGAATCCAGATAGAAATTTAGGTGGTCCAACTACTTGAGTGATTACTGGGGCCAGTGGACACATGCAAAGACCTCAAATGGTGGAACTGGCGGAATTGAACATATTCCTTAAGTACATCGACAAGGTGACAGAATTGGACAAACTCTTCTAGCCCAGCAGCGATGGCAGATGAAGGCTGCAGCATTCCTGGCATCTTCAACCATCCTGGTATCTTCCTTGCCATTGGGTTAAGATGCCTTGAATGTGAAGTGTGTGCACCTATGATTGTGCACTCCTAGGAGCACCAAAATCAACACATTGTTCAGGTCTTTCTCTTCATCTTCTTTACTTTTGGAAAGTCTATTGGTGATGGGGAACCTGCAATGGGAGCAGGGACTGGATGGTCCTGGAAGCTTTTAGTAGGAACCCTGCACAATCATTTCATGAGTGTGATGGCTGCTGGCTGGTGGATCTTGGAACAGATACCACCTTTGTGTCCTATTTACAGTGCCTTGCAAAAGTATTCATCCCCCTTAGTGTTTATCCTGTTTTGTTACATTACAAGCTGGTATTAAAATGGATTTTTTGGGGGGTTAGCACCATTTGATTTACACAACATGCCTACCACTTTAAAGGTGCACATTGTTTTTTATTGTGACACAAACAATAATTAAAATGAAAAAAACAGAAATCTGGAGTGTGCATAAGTATTCACCCCCGAAAGTCAATACCTTGTAGAGCCACCTTTTGCTGCAATTACAGCTGCAAAATTGTTAGCCGCTTTATTTATGGTTGAGATTCATGCAAAATGGAAACATATGGTATTTCAGTACAGTTTTCAGACCTGTATAATCGAATATCTCAGACTTTAACCAAGTATACGGATTTCCCAGGCTGCCACACATACACTATATTTCCAAAAGTACTGTACGTGGACACTTGGCCATCACACCTGTATGTACTTTTTGATCATCCCATTCCAGATTTAGTCCATTTTTGCTGTTATAATAACCTCCACTCTTCTGCGAAGGTTTTCCACTCGATTTTGGAGCGTGGCTGTGGGGATTTTTGCTCGTTCAACTACCAGAACATTAATGACTTCAAGAAAGTATCTCGCAAAGAAACAAACTGAGCTAAAAGTCGATCATTATGTTTGTCCTTTATAAAAAAGCTACATGTTGAATTTGTTCTTGACAGACTTGTAGTACTCGAGTCCAGGATTCGGACTGGAGTCTGACTCGTGCCATAATTTTAAGGATTCGTGACTTGACTTGGACTTGAGCACTGATGACTCAGACTTAGACTTGTATATTAACTGCATTCGGACTCGTAAATTGGAGACGAGGACTCGGATTTTTTCTTTATTGTTTGTAACATGCCATAGTAATTTGGTATAAGATATTTATATCTACATTAATTTTTGTACGGATTTCATGCAAGAGTGTCACACCTGCGCACCTTGGTGCATGCATCAGATAGACTCTCGGGCGCGCTCCGGACAGCGCACACCAAGCAGACTCTCACGCATGCCGTAAACAACTCGCACCTGCACAGGATTAAGGTGCAATCAGCGTGCCGATATAAAAACTGTGAAAACGCACTTACTTTGCAAAGTATTGTGTTGCT
>JAOBAM010000024.1:57648281-57659400 GCA_025212355.1 Notarius kessleri
CGAGCATGAACCAACTCTGGATGAAGTTGAAAAGGCATTGCAACAGCTGAAACCAGGTAAAGCACCAGGTCCAGATGGCATTCCTGCAGAAGTCTTGAAGACTGGAGGACCCCTTCTCTTAAATGAACTGCACAAACTACTGCTGGCCGTCTGGGCAGAAGAAAGGGTGCCAAGAGTTCAAGAATGGCATTAAATCATCAAGCTGTTCAAGAAGAACTGTGGTTTTACTTGTGGTAATTACCGTGGCATAACACTGCTAGCCATGGTCAGAAAGCTGTATGCACGCGTCATCCTCAACAGGATTTGGCCATCAATTGCTCCATTCATCCTTGAGGCCCAGTGCAGTTTTCAACCAGCATGCTCTACCATAGACATGACATTTGCCCTCCGCCAATTACTGGAGAAAAGCCGTGAACAATACCAGGAACTGCACCTGATATTTGTTCAATCTTGTCAAGGCATTTGACACTGTAAACAGAGAGGTCCTGTGGCAACTACTACTGCGCATCAGAATACCACTGAAAGTAGTTAACATCATCTGCAGTTTCCATGAACGAACGCAAGCCCAGGTCTGAGTAGACAGGGATATGACTGAATCTTTTGAGGTTTCATCTGGATTGAGACGAGGCTTTGTCCTGGCACCAACCCTGTTTATCCTCTACTTTTCCTTTGTGTTACACCACACCCACAAGTCAATGGAGAACTTTGGAGTAGATATCAGATACAAACTTGATGGCCAGTAGTTCAATCTTGGATGACTAAAGACCAAATCTACCAAGGTTGCAAGGTTGGATGATTTCCTGTTTGCAGATGCTGCTGCCCACAGTACAAAATAGCTCAATCACTTCAAAATGCGGCCACTGCCATCAATAGGACATGCAGTGACTTTGGTCTTACAATCAGTAAGCCAAAAACAGAAGTGACGCACTTCCTGCAAAATGATGGTGTCCAACCTATTACCATCGATGATCATCAGCGAACACAGGTGGTGAACTAACTGTTGATGCATCATTGGATGCAGAAATCAAGAGACGACTGGCCAGAGGAGCAGCTGCATTTAAGTCACTCACAACTAGATGCTGTAACTGGAGAGGCTTGACTATAACAACCAAAGCGGCAGTGTACAAAGCCATGGTATTGCCCTGTCTTTTGTATGGGAGCAAAACATGGAGCACCCTCACCCCACACATCCATCTATTAGAAATGTTCCATCAAAGGTCACTGAGGCAAATTCTGAAGAGCCAATGGTGGCACCATATTACCAACACAGAAGTGCTACAAAGAGCCAAGACAACAACCATAGAGACCATGGTATACAGCAACTGCCTCCGTTGGTTAGGTGCCGTCTGCAGGATGCCTGATTACAGAATCTCAAAGCAGCTTCTCTTTGAAGAGCTTGTCCATGGAATTAGATCTCATGGACGCCCCAAGAAGTAGTGAAAAGACTGCGTGAAAGAGGATTTAAACATATTTGGCATTGGTGACGACTGGTACAACACCACAGCCAACAGATCTGTGTGGAGAGACCACATTCACAGTGGAAAGACCTTGTCCAAGACGAGGCTACAACGGTGCTTGGAAGAGAGATGTCAGCGGCGCCACCGAAGAGCCACCCTTGCTCAGAGATTATGGGGACCATAAGAAGAAGACCATGACCCACTATTAATTGAACTTAAAGAGTTCATTACACTGAGATTGTTAATCACATACTATAACCATGGAAAAAGCAATATTGGTTGTGATCAGAACAGAAAATAACGAGTAATTAATTCAAAATAATGAAATGTTAATTTAAAATAATGAAATACTTTCTTGAAATAACGGTATTCAGTCAATTTAAAGGGATGTGAAGTTAAGACATTATGAAGTTAAGATGTGAAATAAAAAAAATCTTGAAATTATAAGCTATTAAGTTGAATGGATTCCATAAATAACAATAGGTTTATTATTTACATAAATATATAGATAGATGTAATTTATTGATCATCAAGGGAAATTTGGGTGCTACAGTAGTGTATATAAAAGTGAATTACTTTTACTTACTCAAAGACTCCATGTACACCAACAAAGACATCTTGGGGAAAAAAACAACAACAATGTGGCCAGAAAGACTCACAATTTGTTAGGGTTCATGTGAAAAACATTCAGTGGTGTGTGGGATATGTGGATTATTGTTTAGGGAAACTGTCCTATTTTCTCACTGAGTGACTCGGGACAAGGTTACATGCTGGAGGGAGGCATTGTAGAGTCTGATGGCAGTGAGCCCAAAAAAATAACATTTCCCAGAACACCTTGGCAAAATGAACTCATTGTACCCACCTGAATCAATATTCAGATGTAGTATATAATAGAAGTAATATATTCTAAATCCTGAGGCATGGCTAATACATACTTAGCATGTATAAGCCATTATACATACATAACATGTCAGACCTGCATTTCCACTCCTCTTCAAATCCACTTCTGTTATTTGTCCTGAAGAGACCTCTTGGTGGGAAAGAAATTACCAGATTGCTGGTCTTTATCCTATAAAGGTTGACACATACTGCATTCCATAAAGCACCCAGTGACTTCATCAGGATAATGAATGAATGAATGAATGAATGAATGAATGAAAAAAATAGTGAGTTCATGAAAAAGACCCTTTATCAACTGTCTTATCTCATCAGGTGCAGGCTGGTACACTTCTTTCAAAACACAAATCTTTGTTGCACATTCCAACCACTGAGAGATCAAGAGGAAGATGGAATATAATTAAACAATAACTTATTTATAACCCGTGTAAATTTTCTTTGGGTTGTGCTTGAATCAGGCACACAAGGCAGCATTATGCAGTATGGTGCAGAAAATAGTGTTCTTTATTTTAGAAGTGAGGTGTGAGTGAAAGTTTGTGTGGGGAGCTCTTGGTGCTGTGGTAGTGATTACGGGAATGAAGTGGCTGGCTCTCGCTGGCTGGAGTGGTGCTGAGATGTCTAAGGGAGGACATCGGCCTTGGCAGGCATGATTCCCTCATCCTCGCTGTCTGAAGGCACAAAAAACAGGTATTTGTGAGTGAGGGCTTACTTCCTTCTGTTTGAGAGCAGTGTCATTTTATATTCCCTCAGGGGCTCATAGAAGATAAATGATTAGCACGTTCCAGCTGTGCAGAGTCAGCACGGCCTGTCCTCTGGAAATGTGTGTGCTGTCGGTCCATGATGTCGATGATGCTGACATCCTGAAGCAGATCATAGCAAGGAGGACAATGCTGTCCCTTCAACACCACCAAGGAGTGCTTGCCTGTTTGGACAAATGTGTCACTGGTATGTTGCCACAGTACCCACCCTTTCTGGAGAGGCCATCAATGTTGCTGTGATGAGCCCTACATACAATGTGTTGGACCTGAAACAAGAAGTCTTTAAGAGAGTGAAACCACCTAGTTACACTACTGTTAGAGTCTTTGGTGCAGGACATCCACCAGAGCGGTGAATGGTCCAGTGTGAAGTGACTGGTGTGAAGTGGCATCCTGTCAGGTAATAGTGCAGTTCCTCTACTGCCCACTTAATGGCCAGGGCTTCTCATTTGATGGCAGCATAGCTCTGCTCAGCTGGGGTCAGCTTATGGCTGGTGAACACGATGGGGATTTCCTCTCCAATGAAGACTTGAGACAGAACAGCACCCAGGCCCATCTCTGAGGCATCTGTGTGGACCAGGAAGTGGAGGCTGAAGTCTGGGTTTCTCAGCAGTGGGAAGCTGGTCAGTGCTGTCTTCAAGCTCTGGAAAGTCCATTCAGTGTCCTCATTCCAGACCTTCTCTGGCTCACCTTTTCTGGCAAGATCTGACAGGGGGAAGGTGAAAGAGGAGAAATTAGGGATGAATCATCTGCCAACCCCAAGAAGGCACACACCTGGCAGTTGGTAGTGGGACAGGGATAGCTCTTGATGGCCTCCACTTTTGATTTCTGTGGCTTCAGTAGCCCTCAGCCAATGCAATAGCCAAGGTACTCTGCCTCTGTGAGTCCCAGATGATGACTATGGGGTTTAGTGGTCAGTCCAGCTCTGCAGAATTCAGACAGCACCTCCCTGAGATGGTGGTCCCTGCCAGATGGTGGAGTGGACGACCACATTATCAATGTACATGGCTGCATACTGGTCGTGGAGCCATACGATGACATCCATGAGCCTCTGAAACATCACTGGGGCTCCATGAAGGCCAAAGGGGAGGACCCTGTACTGCAAGTGCCCACTGACATTGCTGAAGGCAGTCTTCAGCCTAGCCATCAGATGTCAAACATACCTGCCATAGCCCTTTGTCAGGTCCAATGTGTATATGAATCTCCCCAGCCTTACAACAAGGTCATCCACACATAGCAGGGGGTAGCTGTTGAACTCAGAGATGGCATTCAACTTCTTGAAGTCATCGCACAGCCAAAAAGACTTCTGCTGTTGGGCACGACAATGATCAGGCTGGTGGATTCCAATGAATGGCTGGTGGATTCCTTAATGACCCTTTCCTGAAGCATCTTTGTCACTTCCTTCTCAATAACCTTGCAGCATGCCTTTAGAAGCTGGTAGGTCTGTTGCTTGAAGATAGTGTGAGGAGGGGCCTATATATCATATTGCACAAGGCAAGTCTGCTTAGGCGTTGCTGAGAACACATCTCCAAACTAATCCCCCAACTCCTTGTTGTTGCTGGGTGGGGGTTAGGTCCTCCTCCACATGGACCCACTCATCCAAAGAGAGACAGGAGCCACTATGAGAGCATGATGGGCCTCAACACAACATTTCAAAAAGTTAACATGATATAATTTTGTTGTTGTACTCTTACCAAACTACTGCAAGTGGTAGTTGACTGGACCTACTCTCTCCATGATGGTGTAGGGGCTTTGCCAATGTGCCAGGAACTTTCAGCTTCTCTGGGGAAGAGCAGGAGCATGTGGTCACCAGACTTGAACTCCCTGGGCTGAACGGGGCAGTTATAGGTGCAGCTTTGCTCAGCCTGGGCCACTTGCAGATGTTCCCTGACAATGGACAGAACTTTGTCACTCTGAGCCTGCATGTCTTGGGTGTACTCAATGACAGACTGATAGAGTGATGGCTGCTCCACCCAGGCCTCTCTGGGAATGTTGAGTAGGTCCTTGGGCCTCCTACCAAACAGGAGCTCAATGGGGTGAACCCAGTGGATGCCTGAGGAGACTCTGAAATGGCAAAGAGGATAGAGGGCAGGAGTAGATTACAGCCTCAGCCCTCTTGGTCCACCATTCACTGAAGCATCCTCTTCAGGGTCTAGATGAATCTCTCCACCAGACTGTCTGTCTGTGGGTGGTAGACACATGGCTGCATGTGTTTAATCTGCTGTAATTGGCACAAGCCAGCCTTCAACTTGTCCGGTGAGCAGATCCTTTGAGATTCTCACCCTGCTGAACAGGAGGACCAGTTTTTGTGCAATTTTCTTTGATGTGGCTTTATGGAGGGAGATGGCCTCAGTGTACCTCATTGCAGTATGAGAACATATTTGTGCTCCTGGGCAGACTTGGGCAGTGGCCCTATCAGGTCCATGCCCATCCACTCAAATGGGACATTGATGATGGGCGTTATAATAAGGGGGCTGGTGTTGGCTTGTGTGGGGATGTCCTCTGACACTGGGGCCACTGCTGGAGAAAGTTAGTTACCTCAAAATTGCCCCCAACTAGTTGGGTGTGGGCCAGGTGCATGACAGTGTCAACTTTGGATTGGACGATGATTAGGAGGTTGAGGATCACCCTCTGGCCATGCACATGCTCTCGGTCTTTAACATTGGTGATGCTGAAATGCCGAAGCAGAGCATAACGAGGAGGATGACACTGTCCCTTCAGCACCACCAGAGCAGCATGGCAAGGACCACTTGCCTGTTTGGAGGCATGTGCTGTCAGTACGTTGTCAAACCTGACAGTAACAATTGCCAGAATGTGTAAATAATCCTCTCTCTCTCTCTCTCTCTCTCTCTCTCACTCACTCACTCACACACACACACACACACACAGAAAGTGATACTCTTCATATGTCTTTCTTGCTTATTCTCCCTCAGAGACTGATAGTATTAATAATTTCACTTCTGTGAAGTCCAAACTTTTAATGATATCCAGCTTGGTAAGGAATCACAAGATAGGGTTTCACTAGCTATCTTTAATGATTAAATTTATCAGAAGGATTTTTTTTTTTCAGGAAAAAAGTAAAATTCATGCAATTCTGAGAAATTCCCATTCTGTCATAGTCAGCTTTTTCTAATCATTACAATAACAATTTACCCCTTTGTTCATGACCCTTTGCTTTTTATCTCTAGCTCTTTTTTTATTTGATTTATATAATTTTACCAGAATTAATGAGCCATTGAAATGCCTCAACAATAGATAACCTTTTTGTTAAAAGTTTGATGGATATAACAAGTGACTCTACAATCCACTGCCTGTAGCAGCCTCACCTGATTCATCAGAACAAATGCTTGTATACCTGTATGGATATCACTGTAAAGATAAACATTCAATGAATACTGTGAATTCAGGAGTTTTAGATTCAAAACTCTGGCAGATGGCCCAGGATTTGTGATTCATCAAATTAAGGGCTATTACTTATCAGATGGTTCAGAGTGCAACATCAGTCATACTTGAAAAACTGCAAAAGGGTGTACATTTGGTCTTGCTCTTAGGAATATGAATGAAAGTGAGCTATCAAGTGATCAAACATGAGAGCACTCACATCTTGAGTGTTGGCCAAGTAGTTAAGAGTAACCACAATTACAACAGGAAGAGTGTATCATCAACTTTGCTGAGTTTTATTAGATGCTTCCATTTGGATATGAATATTTTCCTCATCAAGGAAATAATTGTTCTGTGAATAACCACGTCGAGCTTTGCATACAAAATATAAACCACTGAAACTGTACTATAAACATTGTTAATAATTTGCCTGCTCTATATGTTATTCACTGTTGATGTAATGTGATTTTAATTTTGGTTCATAGTTTATTATCTGTGTTATAGCTAAAATACCTTAATAGGTCCAAATAATTGAGCATCCACAGATTGTATATCTATACAAAAACTAGGACTATCATTACATCTTTCCTTTTATAGTTTCCCATTTTGGCAAGGAATGAAGGAGACTTGTTTAGATGAATCATGACACATTGCTGCGAGTAAATGTAGGAACCATCAACTGTAGGAGCTGTGTCTTTAATCATGAGCAAGTTCCAATCATTATCTCTGAATAATTTTGCTTCATCTGATTCCACCTGGTTAAGATCTTTAAGTCAAGAGAGAAAGTGAGTGTGACAGCTATGGTACCTCCAGAGAAATTATTTAAATGTCACATGAGCTAACAGTGATTTTATGTATATTTAACAGTCCATTATTCTGTTAAAATATCACAATTCTGTCACCAAAACCTTCTGTTTGCTTAGTTTTTCCCCAACACCTGCTCAGCATCCACCCTGGTCACACATCTTGATAATTTCTTAATCTTCTTAATCTTCTATAAATGTATAATCCCACTATCTTGTGTCACACAGAGGAAGAATGAATTCTGTTTTGAGTCTGACTCCTGTGAAGGCTTCTTCATCATGTCAACTCAGGGGAGGTTTTCTTTGCAGCTGTTGCTTTTGGCTTGCTCATTAGAATGTCAACTGTTAAAATTTGCGAGCTAAATAAAATTTTACTGAATTGAATCATTATTGCAACCTGTGTGTAGTGTGTTTATTTCCCAGCTCCTAGCAATTTTTAGTATGTTTGGATTTTCACCCTAACCGGTGGATTTGTCTCTATGTGGCCCTCAGTGGTATGGTCATGCAGCTCTACCCAGTTGGTACTGAGCTAGAGTTACTGTCTGTGTGTTCTCCCTGTGTCCATGGGGGTTTATTCCAGGTTCTCTAATTTCCTCCCACCTCCCAAAAAACATGGTGTTTGGTGGATTGACTGCTTTTAATTGCCCATAGGTGCAAATAAGTGTGCAGATGTCAGTGTGCATTTTGCCCTGCATTAGACCAGTATCCCATCTAGGGTGTATTCCCAAGTCATGTCCAATATTCTTGAGACTCAGGGTCTGCCACTACCCTGACTGAGATAAAATGGTTACTGAAGATATCTTAGTGTATGACATGGTTCTGGGATGACATTTGGTCAGTATGAGTATGTTAGCATGCTATGTCAGCTGTTTTTTATTTTATTTTATTTATTTTTTACTTGCATTAGTTACTGTCTTTCACTTAAATATTTTGGTGTCAAACATACTACCTGAAGTGCAGCACTGAACAGCTCAATGAATTAATGACTGATTAAACTCCTGAAGGACCTGCTATTTAGCTAATCAGAGTCGGGAAACATTAACCTGCCCAGTGCTGAGGCCCTGCAGACCAAAAATTTATATCACTGTCTTAGAACTAAGGTCCTAAAGCTTCCTGATCCCACATGTTTCACTTCTGATCATTCAGTCAATAGCTGAATTATGCTTTTGAGGAAAAACTCAATGCGAACAAATGGCCTGTTGCCATTTGGCCACCTACTTAACATTTTTAATTTAACCAACTTGTTATGGATTGCTACAGACTTTTCCTCTGGGGAAGAAACACTCTCGCATTTTCTCTGTTTCTTTAATGGGGGGGGGGGGACTAAACTAACAGTGCCAGTAAAGATAAAATGAACAGAGTACATGGCATTAAATTGAAAGGTCACAAGCAGCTGATTGCTTCCAGCTGCCTCCAACAGACTTGTTCTTTTTAAGATGAAACATGTAGGAAGCTATAGTAGAATCTGTGTCACATCCTGGAGTAGAAGATTCCATCAGGTGTAATGAACCGTCATTAGAGTAATGTATCCAGATGCCCTCTTAAGGTATGTGTTTCATGAAGAGCAAGAAATGATTATGATTAACCTTATGTAATGCTGTTTGAGGCTCATATTTGTAAGACAGGAAATACAACTCCAATGTTGGATGTAGGAGATACAATAGCAAAAGCAGGTTGTTCATACTCTGATGGTCAGAATTATTTTTCAAGCAAGAGAATATTGTTTCACTGAAATTGCAGTATGATGAGCTACTAACACCCAGAAATTCCTCATAATAAGATATCAGTTCACTCCAAAGTAAAGTCTTTTCAAATTTCTTAAAGTTGTTTGGCTTTGTTAAGCTTTCACTATTTTGCAGATACAATAATACAAGTGGTGTCTCAATTATATTTAAAAAGAGTACTAACGCAGATTGACATATATATTTTATGACTGTGTGATTGTAATCTGGATTAAATCAAAAGGCAAACCAAAATAACGAGGAAGAAGAGAGAGTCTAAGTCCCATTAATTAATAATTGACATACCTCAAGGATATATGGTTACATGTCACTTCCTCTCACTGTACACTATCTTGTTGGGATCCTTCATACAATCTCATGACTCATAACATTGGTACATCTATGAGTTATTTTTACCTGTCCTTCTCTCTAGAGGACTCCTAGTTCTTCTTGCTGGTGCAGTTAAAAATGTGGACCAAATTGATGCAGAAATAGCATCTTCTATTTATTTATTTATTTGCCTCTGATTATGTACACATGTACTTTCTTTTTCCACATTTTAGGGGTTTCATAGTTACCAATATTGATTTTGAATATGAATCAAGTTGCACTTTGACTTATTCCAACACTTGTCTTTTACTGTAGCTCTCTTTGTTCTTACTAAAACTATCTTGCACTGTATTTTGCCTATTGCTGAAAACTCACTTCTACAGCAGTTATATGACTGTCAGCTAATTTAAAAAAGATTATTGTATCTTGTTCATTTATCATTCATTTGACAAATCATTAATTTGCCAAATAACATGTTTATAGGTCTTTTAAGTACTAGTCTATTTCCCTGATTCACTTCTAGTTTGCTTTCTGGTTCATGTAGCTATCACTTCACTCATCTTCTGTGTAGTTTTGAAGTCTTGCCAGTCAGCTGAAGTTCTGATTATTGTTATTTCTGACTGCTAAATGACCCTTGCTATGTTCCTTGATATCACCTTTGAATGGTCTTTTTGCTCATGTTTGCCTTGACTACCAGTGGATCAACCATTTCCTGCATGATTTCACTAAAGTAGTGGAAAATCCCCTGAATTAACCTCATGCACACGGGTTCTCTCTCTCTCTCTCTCTCTCTCTCTCTCTCTCTCTCTCTCAAGTTGCTGTGATTACAATGCAAATAATGTTCATCATTCATTCATATTCAGTAACTGCATTGTTCTAGTTAGGGTCATGGTGGTCCAGAGATGATCCCAGGAACACTGGGCTTGAGGTGGGAATGCACCCTGGATGGGACCCAGTCGAATGCAGGGTACCAAACACACACACACACACACCTAGGATAACTTTGCATAACCTAGAGTAACTTAGCATAGCACTTACCAGAATATTATTAGAAGGTGATTGGAAACCAGACAACTGAGAGGACACAGAAAGAAGTCTACATTTCACACAGGCAGTAACCCAAGTTTAGAACCATGGACACTAGAGGACTGAGACAAAAATGTTACCCAAAATGAATAATAATGATAATGTCAATGTAAATACAAATGTACAGTATGTAAGACCTTGTATAAATAAGCATCATAATTATCATTACATATTACAGGCCAAATAAAAAGTGAAAAGCTGCAATGACCTCCTCTGACTTCACCCTTTGTTACTTTAGAAATTACACAAATGCAAGTGCTCTTGATTTTCTGTTTCTGAATTCTTCAAAATGAGTAGTCTTTAGAAAACTATATGATAATACAAAAGAAGAGCTCGGCCATGTTTTCTATTTTGTCTGTGCTTAAAGTCTGATGCATTCTTCAAAATGAGCTGTCATTAAAGCAATCTATATTATAATACAAAGGAACAGGCCATGTTGTTTATATTGTCTGTATTTTTGGATGATTGATAAGACTTACTTTAGAGGACTAAATGGTGGTTTCTTTGACTTATAGCACTTAACTTGAATAGGCAGCCAGGCTGTGTCCAGCTCTGCATTAATCTGGCTGAGTTTGTTCCATACATAAATCCATCCATCCATTATCTGTAGCTGTTTATCCTGTTCTACAGGGTCGCAGGCAAGCTGGAGCCTATCCCAGCTGACTATGGGCGAGAGGCGGGGTACACCC
>JAOBAM010000024.1:57720461-57732312 GCA_025212355.1 Notarius kessleri
GTGAAATATTGTTTTATCATATTGTCTGAAAACCACCTCATGTGAGTACAAAAACTTTTTTGAGATATGAAAGGGTTTTTTCCCTCAGTTTTTGAAATTCATGTTTCCATTACTTGCTTTTTAGTTTGCAATATCAAATTGTGCATTAAGCAGGTTAATGGAAACACAGCTACTGTTTGTATACTGTTTTTATTATAAAATATTCAAATGTTTTAAGGTCCCACATTTTATTTTTAGTCGCTTATGTAAGTCTACCTAAAAAAAAAAAAGTTCACTTAAGTACTATGTGAAAACACCTACAATATTTATGGTACACACTTGAACAGTCATTATTTCTGAAACTGCTTAATGAAAGACCATCAACTCCATGACTTTGAACTAGGCTGATGTTCCTTCACCGTGTAAACACAGTGAAAGACAAATGACTGTTTTTGATGACAATGAGTGGAGAAAAAGCATAGCAGTAATTTGTAAATTCCTTTCCTTTTGCCTCTGGGTCTGTAGAAACAAGCACAGGTTCCAAGGTCTGTTAGACAAAAGATACACTTCTTTAAAGAGTTTACTTTCATGAGTGTTATTTATTTCACTATTAACAAACGCATAATGAGGTTTGGGCCATGTGCTTCACTGTAGTCCAGTGTGTAGCAGTTTGGAGGGTTCATGTGGTGACCATGTGTATAACAGTAAAAAATAATTTACATATTAGATATCATTGAGAGTCAATGATTTAGATCAAATGAGCCATATGTGTACTCTCATTTATTACTTATAAAGATTCTTTAAAGGATTAGTGCCATTTAGAATGTTTTGGTTTATGTGCATTCCTGATTCTCACATGTCTTAAGAAGTTTGTGTTGTGTTAAGAATATTGTATTCCTCGCAAGCAGTTTGATGAAATGTTCTGCAGTTGAAGAGTGAGGAGCTGCACATCATCTGTTTAATTAGCAGTGTTTATGCTTCCCACAGGACACATCTGTCAATCATTTCAGTCCTCCTGGAGTGACGAGAAAGCACAAAGGCAGTAAGAAAGCCAGAAGGCAAGTCATTGTCTACATACAGTATTTGAAAATGATATCAGATTTGAATGGACATCCATTTAGCATCATAGGATGGGATTGTAGGCATGTACACTCACTGAAGATTTTATTAGGAGCTCTACACTCTCAGGAAACAAAGTATATCATTGTACCTTTAGGGGTACAAAAGCTTGTCACCAGATCAGTACCCTCTAAGGTACTTATTTGTACCATTTTATATACTGATTGGGAACATGTATGTACCTTCCTAACCTTAAAAAGGTACACATAGTTACCTTGAAGTCCAATAATGAGCTCTGGAGGGTACATTAGTGTAAATTGTACCTTAAGGGACAGAAATGGACTCCTACCAGACTCCTGTCAATGAAATTACTAATATTGGGTATTTGCTCCCTTTGCTTGAGAAAAAAGAAAAAGAAAGAGCCTCAATTCTTTGTGGCATGGATTCCAAAAGATATTGGAAACAGTCCTTTGAGATTCTGGTCTATGTTTACAAGACTGCATCACGCAATTCCTGCAGATTTTTCAGGTGCACGTTCATGCTGGGATAGATCCAGGAAAATGGGAAGGGGGGGGCGTCAACCCAGTAAGGCTGGGGGTCCACAGTTTTTAAATGCCCAGAGATGCATTTTGAGCTGTCAGAGACATGTTGTAAATGAAATCTCTTAAAGAATAACCATATCAGAAATGTTTTAAAAGTAGGAACTTTCAAAACCATTTTATCCTCCTGAGAACCAACCCATAGATTTGTGTCCTCTGTAGTTGACATTTGTTTTACATGCACACCCTCTTACTCTTTCAAGCTATTCACTTGAATCCTGGTGTCTTTTAAAGAGTACATCCTGGGCTTTCCAATAATATATCATGTGACTAGGAGGGTTGCTGGGAAATTCCTAGTAAGGAAATCACAACAAAAGAGAAACTGAGAGACAAGTTTTTTTCTTGGTTCCCAGGAGGTTACAGATGGAATATGACTTGGTGAGTGCACACATGTATGACATAGCATGTCATACAGAACAACAGCCATCTTTGGATGAGCTAGACACCAAGATTAATCTGCTCATAAATGCTTTCTCCCAAACCCTCAGGTCTCAACACATCCTGACTGCCCAGCTCTCTCATTTCCTGTCCCGAAAGGTTTTCAGGTGAAACCACGCAAAACAAAGGCTTCCTACTTCAATGATCCTTGTATTTTTCCAACCAAGTTAATGTCTCTAACCATCATAAAACCACCCAGTTCCTCAGTCTGTTCAGTGGAAAAGCCCTCAAATGGGATAACTCTGTGTGGAAGCAAGGTGTTGAGTCTCTTTCATCCTATGAACACTTTGTGGAACTGTTTTGAAGAGTCTTTGATCATACTCTGGAGGGAAAGGAGACTGGAGAATAGTTGTTTGCCATCACACATGGAAAAAGGAGCACAGCTGAGTATGCCCTTAACTTTTGCAGATTAGTAGCAGGAAGTGCATGGAATGAGCCAGCATTGAAAGCTGCTTTCTCCCATGGACTGAACTCTCAAGCACTCAGAGTTCTTGAGCTTGTCATAGCTTGTCAAGATGATAAGATGTCCCTTGACCCCCATATTGGCCTGACCAACCAACCACCTCAATGACCTGATCAGAAGCTACCAAAGCCAGAGCAGTCAACCTGGTATCTGCCAACAATCCTCATGAATCCACACTGAGAATCAATTTCCTTTCTAGTCACCATTACCGCTAAGCACCCAATCTTGGGATTCCCCTGGCTGCACCTTCATGACTCTCAAATTTCTTGGCATGACAGACATTACCAAGTGGTTTGAGCCATGCCTCCATATATATGTTTGCACGTTCCATGCCTCATTGTCGCTTCCACCTCTGTGAAGAGTCCTAATGCCCCTGTCACCATGTCATCACAGAAGTGTATCATGACCTCCATAAAGTGCTCAGTAAAGCCAAGGCTAGCAGTCTACCACCCCACAGATCATCCTCATTATGCCTGCCACCACACTGCCACACAACTGTATTTATCCACAGAGATATATTTGGCCTTCAGCCTCTCCCAATTCAGCTAGATTTTTCTTTGTTTAGAAAAAAAAGGGGAAGGCCTATGCCCCTTTATTAACTATTGTTAGTTAAACCAGATCACTGTTAAGTATCCCTGCCTTCTCCCTCTGGTTCCCTCAGCCCTAGAACAACTTCATGCAGCCAAAGTGTTCATGAAGCCTGACCACAACAGTACATACAGTACAATCTCGTGCACATCAGCCTTCATAATGAGTAGAAGACTGATTTTAGCACCACCTCTGGCCACTATGAATACTGCATCATGCCTTGTGAGCTCTCTAGAGAACCCTTGTTGGTGCAGTACCTGATAAATGATGTACCGAGGGACCTTCTGGGAAAATTTACAATCATGTACATGGATGACATCTTGATTTACTTGCCTTCTCATGACACCAACATTACCCACATCAGGCAAGTTTTGTTCCATCTTCTTGAAAATCAGCTCTACATCAAAGGGGAAAAATGTGAGTTCCATGTCTCGGAGTTTTCATTCCAAGGACATATCATAAGCACAGAGTGTGTGGCTATGGATGAAGTCAAAGCATCTGCTGTAACTGGACAACCCCTAAGACTGTCAAGGACCACCGATGCCTCCTCAGCTTCACCAATTTCTATTTGAGGTTCATCCAGGCCTTCAGCTCAATTGCTAACCCCCTCACAACTTATCTCAAGAAAGCCCTTAAGCATGGAACCCAGCAATTGAGAAGGTCTTTGCAAGGCTCAAGACAGCTTTCACCACAGCTCCTAAACCACCCTGACCCCTCCAAAATTTTCATGTTTGAAGTCAAAGCCTCTGAATCAGGAGTGGGAGCAGTGTTGTTTCAGTGCTTTGGAGACAAGCCAAAGCTTAACCCTGTAGCTTTCTTTTCTAAGAAACTTACCTGCTGAACAGACTTACAATATTAGGAATTGTGAGCTGCTGACAGCCAAGCTCGTCATAGAAGAGTGGCATCATTGACAAGAGGAGACCAAGTTCTCATTCACTATCTTCACCAACCACAAACTCTTGGGATACTTAACAACAGGCTCTGTTGGTCCCTCTTCTTCACAAGGTTTTTTTTTTTTCTCTTATACTGACCAGGTCCAAAGAATGTGAAGGCTGACTCCCTGTCCCATATTCATCCTTCTGAGAATCATGACTTTGAATCAAAGCCTATTCTGCCTTCCTCTTGCTTCATCAAAGCCATAACCTGGAACATTGACAAAGGCATTACTAATGTCCCCACTCATCAAGTCCCTGCTGCATGCCCTGCTGGTCAAACCTTTGTTCCACAAGCACATCGGTGCAAACTTATAACCTGGGCACCCACAACCCCAGCCACTAGCCACCCTGGCACCCAGTGTACCTACCATCTGCTGAGAACCAAGTATTAGTGGCCCAACATGCTGACAGATATTCATCAATAGATTTCCATAACTTCCCTTAGTCCAATGGGAATACACTAATCATCATGTTTATTGATTGTTTTTTTTTCAAGTCCCTGCACCTAGTCCTGGCCTACCCACTGCTTTGGAGAAAGCTCATCTTTAAATCTTTAATTATTTTTTTCCTTTATTTTGGAATCTCTGAGGATATTGTAAGTGATCAGGGCATACATTTCACCTCCCATATGTGGTCGAATTTCATGGAGAAGGTGGGGGTATCTGTGAGTCTCACAGCTGGGTCGCCTGGACCACCCACAAGCTAATGGCCAGGTTGAGAGGGCAAATCAGGAAATAGGATGCTTCCTCTGCACTTTCTGCTCACAGAATTAGGGAGACTGGGCACAGTTCCTCCTGTGGGCAGAATATGCCCTAAATTCATTTTGTCACTCTGCCATGTTATTGACCCCATTCCAGTGTACTTGGTTACCAGCCACTTTTGTTCCCCTTGAAGGCCAAGCACACTAACTCACTGCAGATGACCACTGGTTTAGGTGCAGTGAGCAGGTATGTATTCACCAGCTTCTGGAACATGTAGCTATGAGATAAAAACAGTTTGCCAACTGTTGCAGGGGAGAAAACCCATAGTACAACTCTGGTGATTGGGCCTGGTTGTCCAGGACCTCCAGAACACATGGGTGTAAGAAACTCCATGCCAAGTACATTGGTCCCTATACAATCCTGCAATACATTAACAATGTAACTTACAAGCTAGACCTGCCATGTCACTACAGTGCCTCCCCATCATTTAATCTTTCACACCTCAAGCTTTCCATTCCTGGACCATTAGCCTCAGAATTTCCCTATACTACACCTCTCAAACCCCTCTACATGGATGGCCAGCCTTCATATATTGTCAAGTCCATCTTGAACTGCTGAAGAAAGGAAGGCCGGGTAGGAAGGGAGGGAGGGAAAATTGAATACCTCATTAAGTGGGAGGGCTATGGTATAGAAGAGCATAGCTGTATTCTGGGCCATAACTCCCTTCACCCCCTTTTCCATCAAGAATTCCATGCACAACACCCAGATAAACCAGGGCTACATTCCTGTGGCCCTCAATATAAAGATCTATTCCCAGAGTAAACTGCTCAGGGGGCTCTGTCATGCCAGTGCCAGAATCTGTCTTGAACTTCACTTCCCAGAATACACAGCATCCTACAAACATGGCCACCATGGACTGCAACTCCAGCAACCACCCTCATTTTCATGTTCATAGTCATCTGATTACTGATCTCTCTCTCTCTCTCACACACACACACACACTTGTCTCGAATCTCAAACACTTCATTTACAGACTCTTTCCAAGGACATATTTATGAAGTAAACAGTCAATGTGATTTTGCCTGACTTTACCATGCCTTTTGTTATTGTGTTGCTACTCTAGTTTAGACTTTGTTTTGCAACTTTAATTCATGTACAGTATTTTGTTCTTTACCTTTTATATCCTGTTATCACATCATCTATTTCTGCTTGTCCCTGACTTTGAGTTTGATTCATGATTTGGATTTGTCTGTCCTATTTCTTAATAAATCCTTAAACTACACATGCATTCACCTCCAGCCCAAACCTGACAACATGCAACATACTAAACAGACCAGAAAAGGATACAGATTATTAATAAATATTCAATAAAAGACATTTAACTCAGAAGAATTTAAAATAAAAAATATGATAATATAATAAAAGATTAGATATAAACAACCATTTGTGAAAGTAACCAAAAAATGCAGAAGTGAAAATATATATGTAGGATCTGACGAAATGGAAAGAAAATGGCTATTGTTTGCAAGCCATTAGAGAATACTATTAACATTGTACTGTAGTGCAGGGATGCTGTTGGCACATCTTGTTGTGCTGGCTTTGAAGGGCCTAAGTCTTCTTTATTCATAGGGAAGTTGCTGGAAGCGGTGGTGTATGGGCTGTTAAGGGTCAGCTATAATCTTGCATCATGCTTAGTGACCCCATTGTTATAAATGTCTGGAAGCATTGGCAGACGATATCAAATGATCCTCTTCACTGTCCTGATTATGCTTTGGAGTTTGTCTCACTCTTGTGTGGAGGATCCAAACCAGATGGATATAGATAAAGTGAGGATGGACTCGATGATTGCTGTGTAGAACTGGAACATCAATGCCTATGGCAGGTTGAACTTATTCAGCTGCCTCCAAAAGAACATTCTCTGCTGTGCTCTCTTGGCTATGGAAACCATGTTCATGGTGGAGTTAAGGAACTTGAGGGATTCCACATTAGAAACCATAGAGGTTTCTCCAAAGTTTTTTTTAGGTATTTGATACCAGGTGGTTGTGAATGCAAAAGGGCATTAGCTACTCATCTTCCTTCCTATAGACTGACTCATCAACATTGGTTATGATGCCAACCATGGTGATGTCATCCACAAACCTCAGGATCTTTCATTCATTTTATGTTATTTAACCTTTATTTAACCAGGGAAGTCCCACTGAGATTAAGAATCTCTTTTTCAAGGGAGACCTGGCCAAGACAGGCAGCAGCATGAATAAAACATGGAGTTACAAAGAGAAACATTGTATAAAACAAAATAAAAAAAATTAAAAATAAATATTTTAAGATTTTGGCTTCATAATGAGGTGAGCAAAAACAGTGACATCTTAACAAATTATTTCATTCTGGATTTAAAAGCATTTAGTGAGATAAAGTCAATAAGCTTAAAGTCTTTCTACAGTATGTTCCATGCTGCAGGTGCAGAATACACAAAAGCCCTTTTTCCAATTTCTGCGTGAGCATTTGGAACAGAAAGCATAAATAAGTTTTGAGAATGCAGACAGTACTGTCAGCTACCTTTCTACATAATATAGACACATAAGTAAGAAGGGAGCAGACCCAGAATCACCTTATATATAAAAAGGCACCAGTGACAGAATCTACAGGTGGCCAGAGCAGGCCATCCTACCCAAGAGTATAAATCACAGTGATGATTCAGAGCTTTACAATTTGCAATACACCTCAGGGAAGCATGGTAAGCTGTGTCAAGCATTTGAAGATACTGAGCAGATAATAAAGATAATAAGTATGCATTTATAAAACATCACCATAGTCCGAAACAGATTAAAGAAAAAGTGACAGTAACAAGATGCTTTTTTTCCCCATTAAAAGAAAAGCACAACTTATTTCAGAAATAAAAACCCAATTTTAGCCTCAGCCTTTTTACCAGATGCTGCACATGTGGCTTAAAAGTGAGTGAGTTGTCAATGAAAATACCCAGATATTGATATGAATTAACTACCTCTATTTTACATCCCTCAAGAGTGACCACTAAGGGTCACAGAGGTTGTGGTCTATTCCTTGAACTACTGAACGGCAGAAGTTTGGTCTTATCTGAATTAAAAACCAGTTTCAGCTGAAGCAGGGTATTTTAGACAAGACTAAAAGCATTTTGCAAATATTCAATGGCCTGTACAAGAGTTGCCGCACAGTGTCAGTAACAGCACTGAAAACCTGAATTTGGAGCAGCCTCCAAACATGGCCGCTCCAGACTACAATTCCCAAACACCACAGCACCCCTCATCTCCAGAGTATTAACAAAGTATGCCTGCCTCAGGGGTGTTGTGGCTCAGTTGGATAAGGCGCCATACCAGGGATCCGGGTTTGATTCCGACCCGAGGTGGTTTCCCGACCCCTCTCTCTCCCGCTCATTTCTTGTCTCTACACTGTCCTATCCAATAAAGGTGAAAAAAGCCCCCCAAAAATTATCTAAAAAAAAAAAAGTATGCCTGTCTCTGGTTAGTTTGCAATCACTCCCCTATATAAGCTCAGTAGCCACAAACACACATCATGAAGTATTGTTCTGTGCCCCAGTACCTGACCTTACCAAGCCTTCTGACTTTCTGCCTGACTACTCATGTTTAGACTTTGTTTACATTTATTTCCTGACTCTGTTTCCTTGCCTGCCCTCTGATATCCTGTTCGCTGATTGACCGGCCCATGTCCGTCCCTGACCACGACATCAGCTTCCTGATTTGGATTTGTTGACAGTTTGTGACGCACCCGCTTTCCTCTGCACTTGCATCCATAAGTGTCTGCACTCTGACAGGATACTTCACCAGCTATAGATGCAGCAGAGGAAGTGAAGCAAACTGTACTTAACACTCAGAGACGATTGTTAGGAGAGCACCAGCAGATGATTAGTGATCCTAACACCAGAATGTTAGGATCAACTCAATGCAGGCCATCCTGACACACCCCTCTGTTTACTGACAGAGTCCCCCCAAGGAGCGCCATCTGGGAGCTGAATTTTTCCTAGGGTGCCCTCTACTTCGTGATGCTGGTTTGTGTGGATGTTGAGCATGGAATTCTTGTTTGAGAAGAGGGTCTAGGATGTCCTTGGCAGAGACCCAGCTTTGTTCCTCAAGTCCATAACCTTCCCAATCTACCAGGTACTTGACATGTCCTCTTCTGTGTCTGGAGTCAAGAATCTTATTTACCTGGTAGATGGGTTCTCCTTCTAGAAGGTGTTCAAAATGTTCCTGGACTGGAGTGTTCTCAGCCAGAGGACCCAGGACCGCTGGTTTGAGGTTGGAGATGTGAAACGTGGGTGATAGTCTGCTGTGAGGGGGGAGTTCTAAGCGGTAGGATGAATTGGAGATGGAAGTTAGTGAACCCCAAAAAACATTGACATTCCTTTACAGAAGTGGGTGTGGGCCAGGAAGTACCGTAACTGCGGAGACCTTGGAGGAGTCCATGCTAAATCCTTTGGTGCTTATAATGTATCCTAAGAAAGAGATTCAAACCTGATGAAACTCACATTTCTTAACTTTGACATAGAGGTGCTTCTTAAGTAGACGCTTCAGGATGGCTCTGACATGCTTCTTGTGATTCTTGTCTTCTGTGGAGTAGATCAGGATGTTGTCAATATATGCGATAGCGAATCTGCCTAGCATGTCCCGTAGCATGTTGTTGATCAGGCATTTGAACACGCTAGGTGCTGAAGAAAGGCCATATGGCATCACCCGGTACTCAAAATGGCCGGCGGTTGTGCTGAAGGCAGTCTTCCATTCATTGCTCCTTTTGATCCTGATCAAGTTGTACGTACTTCTTAGATCCAACTTTGAAAATATCTTAGCTGATTGAAGTTGTTCCTCAGCCACAGGGACTAGAGAAAGGAGATAAGGGTATTTTCCTGATACCTGGTTCAACCATCTATAAGCAATACAGGGTCGGAGTCCACTGCCTTGTTTTTCCATGAAAAAGAACCCTGTGGAAGCAGGAGACTTCCTTGCTTCAGGTCCTCTTGGATGTACTCCTCCATCGCGACATGTTCTTTCTGAGAAAGGGGGTAGATGCACCCCCATGGAGGTGACATGCCTGGCAGGAGATCAATAGCACAGTCATAGGGCCAATGTGGTGGTAGTCCACATGCCTTTCCCTTGTTAAAGACCTCCTGCAAATCGATTTAGCACTCCGGGACGCCCTCCAAAGAGTCAGGCTGAGGACTCTCAACTGTGTGGAAGAGAGCTTAAGTTATAGACAAGAGATGCAGTTAGTGAAACAAGTTGTAGACCACTGAAGAATTTCCTTACTCTACCATGAGATCAAGGGATCATGAAGCTGTAGCCATGGATAGCCAAGAATAAGGTCATGACTTACTGTATTTGTGACATATAGTGAGATTTGCTCTGAATGCAAAATGCCCACTTGAAGGTGAAGTGGTGTGGTCCGTGAAGTGACCAGACCGTCTCCTATTGGTCCTCTATCAATGGACCTAATGCTGAGCGCCCTTTGCAGTGGGACCATGGGCAAGTTGAGTTTCTGCATGATGGAATGGCTGAAAAAGTTTCCTTCCACCCCTGAATCAATGAAAGCACACAAGATGTGTGTGGAGTTGGTCAACTTCAATAATACTGGGATTTTGAAAGACTTGGATGTAAATTCTCTCACCGGACTCACAGAGCGTGTAGAACCTTCTGCTAGAGCTGCACAGGACAGATGAATGGGACAGTGGTTGAGTTGATGTTTGGAGCTCCCGCAGTAGAAGCACAACTCCTCCTTCCTCTGTCTCTTGCACTCAGAACGTAACAGCCTAGTGCATGAAACCTCCATGGGAGAGCTGTCTTCAGTAGCCTTGATATGCTGAATGCTTTCCTGGATGGAAGGGCGGTGAGTCAACAGATGGTCAAGCCGGACAGCCAAATCGATCAGCGAGTCCAGCGTGAGTTTGTTCATCTCGGCATGCTAGCTCGCTGAGAATGGCAGGACATAGACCCTGACAGAAGACAGCCTTCAAAGTGGGCTCATTCCATCCACTAGCTGCTGCCAGGGTTCTGAAGTCAAGAGCATATTCTGCCACACTTTGAGAACCCTGTGAGATGATCAGCAAACTTTCACCAATTTCAATACCTTCTGGTTCATGGTCAAATACCCTCTTGAACATAGTGAGAAACTGCTCATATGATGTGGTTTGTTCTTGGTCTTTGCCGTATACTGTGCTTGTGCAGCATAGCACTTTGCTGGAGAGAAAAGAGAGGAATTTAGCAATTTGATGCTTATCAGAGAGATTCAGCATGGTGGTGAAATACATAAAGCATTGAATCAAGAAACCCTTACAGGCAAGGGCATCTCCAGCAAACTTCTCGGGTGCAGGGAGTTGTAGCATGGGGCTAGGAAGAGACTCAGGGCACAGTATGAGGGCTTGCGGCATCACAGTGGTCAGCTGCGTTAGACAAGTGTTGAGGTCCACTAGCATCTGTTGATGTTCTTCCAGTAGGCAACCCTGAGCATTCAAAGCAGTCCACTTCATTTCTTCTGCTACATCCATGATGGCAAAGTATCCTGTCAGAGTGCAGGCACTTATGGATGTAAATGCAGAGGAGAGCAGGGAAGCAGACTGTCAATGAAGCCAAAATGATAGACAAGAATCAAGGTCAGGAAACAAGCAAGGGTCAGTCAATCAGCAAACAATGTAGAGGAGATGAGACAAAGAGCATAAATGAAGGAAGGTAGCAAAGGTCAGAAACTAGAGAGGCAGATAGAGAAATACAAGGCTTGGTATGAACTGGGTAGATACAGAATGATGCTTCACATTGGAGTGGAGTGTGAGAGTGGTTTATATAGGAGATGGGCTAATTGAGGAAATGAGTGTCAGCTGTAGTTAATATTCAGGAGACAGAGGGCGCTATGAGTCTTGGGGACTGTAGTCTTGAATGTCCAGATTTGTAGTTTGAGTGTCAACAGCAGGTTTACTGACACATTCAAACCATATGACATGATAAGAACTAAACGCAGTTACCCAGGTCTCGGTGTGTGCAGTGTGAATAAGTAACTAAAAATATATATATATATATAAATAAATAAATAAACTAACTAAATAAGTAAAAT
>JAOBAM010000024.1:60161511-60176668 GCA_025212355.1 Notarius kessleri
ACAGACTTCTACATGCTTTGCAAGTGTGAAAACCAGCAAAATCGGCAGCGTATCAAATACTTGTTCTCCCCACTGTATACACACTCCAAAGAGGGTGATATTATAAAGATTGTGGCAGAATCACAGCTTGGCTGAGAGGAAGCCATCCATCAACAGTCAGTGACTGGGTAAAGAGGGCAATTAATCATAGAAGCACCATTTCCATGCTTTACTATTGTGTTGTGATTAAACTAATTACGTGCATTTCAGTTCCATGTAATAACTACAACATGTGGAGTGTGTGTGTGTGTGTGTGTCCTGCTGTCATGCAGGGGGATTAGTATCCTATCTGCTAATCCTCACATGTCCACCGACACATACACATTTCATTCACCACTGTCATATGGTTCAGCACAAAAACAACAGAGTTATTTATGCCTTGTGTCCATTTTTTTCTGTGCCAGGAATTGAGCATGAAATAATTATTCCCATGAGATCCTTATATGAGGACACTGGAGCTTGGAAAATAAGCCCACTGAACCCACTCATTACTTTTTGCCATAAACACTGCCTAGTTTCCATGGTTACCAGATGCTACTGGTTGCAAATAGTAATGAGAGAGAGAGACAGGGAGAGAGAGAAACACAAACAACAATTTCTGATCTTTGGGGTTGAAAGAAACAAAAAAAGGTGCTTTGAAAGTTTTATAGAGATATCAACAAAGCAGGTCACCAAAACAGCTCTGACCTATTGAGGTGGGCAGTAAAACAAGGACTTTATCTCCCAATATGAATTCCCTTAGCTGTACCCCTCTGTTGTACAGGCGAGCTTGACATTCTTGGGCCTGAAGCAAATTCTCCTGGGTTGTGACTCAGTGCATGGGGTTTTGCTCTCAGGTCAAGGATGTATTGGATTAATTTTTTACTTTGAGAAGGCCCCTCCTCCCAATTTTCGCTAATGATGTCTAAGACCCCATAGGGCTTGCACCCATAGAGCAATTCAAATGGGGCAAACCCACTGGAGGCTTGTGGGACCTTACACACTGCAAACAACAGAAGGTTGAGCCACCTGTCCCAATTTTTAGCATCCCTTTGAATGAACTCATGAATCATGTTCTTAAGTGTTTGGTTAAATAATTTGACCAGACTGTCCATTTGCGAATGATAAACACTAGTATGAATCGATTTAATGCCCAATAATTTGTACAGTTCACGCAGTGTGCATTACATAAAAGTAGTGCCTTGATCAGTCAGGATTTCTTTCGGAATCCCAACTCGGGAGATAATGCAGAATGTCTCCACAACACTGCATGCTGAGATATTGCGGAGAGACACTGCTTACGGATATCACATTGCATTATCCACTATGACTAATACAAAGCAATACCCATGTACAGATCAATCTAATGGCCCGATGAGATCCATGCCAATTCTTTCGAAGGGGATTTCAATTAATGGTAATGGGCACAATAGCGCTTTTGGTGTGGCTGCTGGATTTACCAGCTGGCATTCGTGACATGCCGCACACCACCTGCAGACATTGGCGTGAATCCGTGGCCAATAGAAACAGGCCATGAGATGATTTAGTGTTTTATCCTGACCCAACTGCTCAGCCATAGAATTATGATGAGCTGCATGGAACAAAAGTTCCCTATGGCTCTTCAGGGCCAACAACTGTGTCATCTTTTCTTTCATTTGAGTGCTCTGCATCACTTGATGAAGTCTATCCTTGATAATACGAAAGTACAGGAAGGAAATCACAACATTAGGCTGGAGGATTTGGCTATCACTTGGTTAAAGGTATGTCTCAGAGACTCGTCATATGCCTGCTCTCCCCAATCTCTGTGTCATCATGACATGATATTGATGCAGACGGCCTCGGGAAGAGTGTAACAGTGCAGTCGGATTCCCTCATGACGTGCTACTGCAGGACCCACCCACTACTGTTTCATTAATGTTTTAAACCCCAGCCAATCAGTTCCCAGGATCAGCAAGTGAGTGAGGCTTGGACTAACTGCTGCCTCCATGCTATGTTTTTCTCCCTGGAAGTGAATAGTGATGGGCATTAGCAGCTATTTGTGTATATCACCATGCACACACTTAACCTTCACCAAACGTGCATTTCCCAGTGCCCTGCATTGAGTCAGGCTTTGATATATGGAGGTCTGATTACAACCCAAATCCACCAAAGCCTGATGTGTACCCCCTTGAATACTCACAACTATCCTGTATGCCACTGCTCGATCAGGGGAAGCCTGTGGTGCATCGGAGATGTGAATCAGTAGCCCTGCCTCCTTGCAGAGTGCTGATTCCCCACTTTTTCTCTGTGCCTACAGACCTGCCCGGGCTCGCTCTCGGTTCTGGTTGGCATGGATGAGCTCACCTGTGAAGAGAGAGAGGGGGTTAATGGTGACACAGACACAGAAGGAGAAGGTAGAGTAGAAACACAAGGACAGACATGAATGTGGGGAGTGGGTTTCGGGGGAATTGGCCTCTGTTTCCATGGGGCAGGGGTAGGGGAGGGGTGAGGAGAGGGAGGGGGAGAAGGAGAAAATAAACGTGAGTGAGAGAGAGAGAGAGAAGTTGTAACAGTGCCTGCTTCTGGTAATGCTGCAAGGTTGTCCTTGGCCAGTCAGACTGCCTCCTCCAGCAATGTTGTTTAGTGACATCGGATCCATGCTGATGTCTCGCTCGGCAGCTGGGCGATGAATTGCTCCAATGTAACTCCCTCGATGATGGACTTGGCATTGCGCTCGCTGGCCAGTGGCCACTGTCGGCAGGCATCCCGGAACTGTTGCGCGAATGCAAATGGCTGGCGCACTTCACCGAATGCCAGTGAGTGGAAGCACTGGCACTGCTCTTCTGGGCTGAAGCTGACCCACTGTAGGATGGCTCGCTTCAGGTGGGGTACTCCAGCATGTTGGTGGCTAGGAGCTGCCGAGACATGAGCTGGGCTTCCCCTGACAGGAGCAGCAATAGGCGATCCATCCACTCTGAGGTTGGCCACGAGTTCGCCTCTGTGACATGCTCAAACAGCTTGATGAATGCGTCGGGGTCATCCTGCGGCCCCATCTTAGCCAGCTGGATGGGCACACTGGCCACAGGGATGACCGCTGGAGCACCCATGGACTAGATCCAGCTCCAGATCACCTGTCGGTCTTGTGCTTGGGCTTCAAGCAGAACCTGGAAGCGCAGCCCCTGGTCGACTGACAGCACGAAGAGGGCATGCTGCTGATGCTGGAGGTCATGGGAGAGCATTTGGAGGAGCTCCCTGACTGGTTCAGACTCCATAGTGACATTTGTTCCTCAATCCCAGGTTTTGGCACCAGTGTAACAACTTTCTATCTTGGGGGAAACAGAGGAATTGGAAGCAGGCTTCAGAACAGGTGTGTTCTTTTTTATTTCTCACTTTTCAGTGGCAACTAACACACATAAGCACACACGATGGTGTGACACAGCTTCCTCTCTCTCTCGTTCCTGACTATCTGAAAGACACACAGAGACACAGGTTAATAGACAGCCAGTAATTCGACACAGGTGCACCTCAACACATGTTACCTGCTGGTTCAATCTGCCTCCTCGCCATTCATAGCCAACGCTCGAGCATGCCCCTGATGCCACAGTCACCATCACACACACACACACACACACACACACACACACACACATGGTTCATGCAATATGATTCTGTTTGAATCAGTTATACACTGTTGTGCCCAATCTAAAACACTTTTAATATTTCTACTCTTTTAATGATGTGTTTGGTTATATATTCATGTACTTTACCAATATTTCTGAGGAAAAAAAAACAGACCATTTTTCCCCTCAGAAATATTTTTAAAGTACATGAACATATAACCAAACACAGCACACAAGACCAGAACTGCACACTGAAGAAAATATGCATTTTTCTCCACACTGTAAAATCAATCAGGACAAAAAAAAAACACCTCCTCAGTGGGCTTAAGGAAGAGAGAGTATGGTGAGAGGAACTGGAGTGAAAATTGCGGATGCTGATAAAACCAGTGTTGGACCAGATGAGATCATTGGAAAGATGTATTATCTCAGATGATAAGGTATCTCATGTGCTCTGCATCCATTCAATTATCTGCTGCAAAGATGTTGTGTTCTATCTAAAAATGTGAGTATGTGGGCTGTGTTGTAAGGATCTAATATGCCATGGCAGTGGACGACCCCATTCTGTGTGATTGCTGCACATATTGTAATGTTACCACCTCATTTTCCCAGGACATTCAAAATAGCTCTGTGGGCAATGATGTTTCTTCTTCTTCTTCTTCTTCTCCTTCATTTTGTCAGGTTAAACCCAGCCTGATCTATGAAGATAAATTCATGTAAGATTGGATCAGCATCCATTTGCAAAGCTCTCTGAATAAAACAAACAACAACAGCAACAACAAAACACCATTATGTAGTTCAATATAGCCCTACTATAAATTTACATGTAAAAAGGTTCTTAGTGCAGTGCACAATACTGAAGTGTACATTACTTTCCTTCACATATTCATGCCGCAGGTCTTTTACTCTTGCAGAATTTCTTTCAAATGGCACTCAGTAGATTTGTTTCATCTGTATGATTTTTTTTTTTTTAACTCTGTCCCGGTGGTGATACAGAGACCTTATGGACATTATGAAAAACTGTGTGGTCATTGAGGATGTTTGCTTGAATTTTTCTGAGGCATAATACATTATTGGCTAAAACCATGCCACATAAGAGAGATATCTCTCTCTTGTTCCTCTGAGAAAATGGTGCCACTTCCTCCTTGGCACTCTCGACCCTCAATCCTATGTAGCCCAATCAAAATACATATAAAATATCAAAGGACAGGGGTGGCATGGTGGTGTAGTGATTAGCACTGTTGCCTCACAGCAAGAAGGTCCTGGGTTTGAGCCCAGCAGCTGATGAGGGCCTTTCTGTGTGGAGTTTGCATGTTCTCCCCATGTCTGCGTGGGTTTCCTCCGGGTGCTCCGGGTTCCCCCACAGTCCAAAGAGATGCAGGTTAGGCTAACTGGTGGCTCTAAATTGACCGTAGGTGTGGATGGTTGTGTATCTCTATGTCTCAGCCCTGTGATGATCTGGCGACTTGTCCAGGGTGTACCCCGCTGGGATAGGCTCCAGCTTGCCAGGATAAGAGGTTATGGATAATGGATGGATGTTTTCAATCCCACCACTACACCAAACTTTTTGATTCCTGATTAGGGCCTGTCCACCGGAGGGCGCTGTATGGAGGTGCAACACCCTACTGTTTTCCAAAGGATTCTTATAATTATTATTCTTATCTTCTTCTTCAAGACTTGGTCATTTTTGAGGTTGTTCCCATGGGCAAAAATTCATGAAATTTGGTACACAAATCAGTCCTGGGCACCGCTACTCAAGGATAGAGGCTTGGCCCCGGGTGTGTCTGGGGAACCCCATAGCTCCCCCACGTCATTGAGACTTTTGCCCGGGATATAGTTTCACCTATCCGTGTCAAATTTGGTCGGTGTGTGGGGTGCCTCAAGAACAAAATAATTGTAATGCACATTGCGTTAGCCATACTCAACAGGAAGCGAGTTATTTTTGGTTTTGTGCATTTTGACACATTACATTTTAACATTCTCCTCCTTGGTAGTTCGTTGGATTCATGCCAGATTTGGTATCCCAGAGGTGTTTGGGCACATCATCGTCACTTGCAGCAATATCTTCTTTCCGAATTCATATCGAGTCCTTCAGTCTTTTCTTCCACAGTCCACATGGTGTACTGACTCGAAAACAAAGACCTGGTTATGTGTATATTTTGTTCCTGCTGCTGATTGATATGTTACTATTTCGTATTCCATCCCCAGTGCTTATTTAGCTGCATCACTTGAACTGCGATGCAGTGACATAGTACATCGCTTCCCCAACGCCAATTTTATGAAATCCACACTACATGTGTAAATAGATGCTTGTAACATAACCTTCAATATTGGGAGCGTAGTCGTGTTTTCTCAGCACTATTCGCTGGAAGGAACCCCACAAAATGGCTTTTGAGCCGAGAATAATGATTTAAAAAAAAAAAGAAATGAGGAGAAACTGATTTGAAATGATGCAGCTGGTTAACTCTGTCCAGTGAGATGAGAGAAAGAAAAAGCATATTTATTTCAGACCGTCTCTTTGCCTTGATGAGCGGACATTGCCTTGCAGGGTGGTGGAACTTTCCGATCTGTTCTACAGTGAGCTTTCATCTCTGATCAAACCAGAAAGAACAGTTCCACTTCAAAGACCACGATGCAGCACACAAAGGGGACTCTGTAGCAGGAGAAAGGCTTTGGCAGGACAAAATCTGCACCATGCCGAGATAACATCCAGCACCGTATGGGTGTAGTGCAGCCTGGGAAGGCTACCCAAAAATTTTACGAGCCAAGCTCACAATAAATTAAAGCAGTTTATCAGAGAAATGTAGGTATATGGCAAAATTAGCTGAATGGCACTGAAGATACATCCATCTTTGTTGAGTCTAAATGATTGGAAGAAAACCTTAATTGTTACAAACACGTACAAAAGGTATACAATATACAAATGTACATGAAACATAGGGAAAGGATACACCCAAAATGTGCCCTGGATCGTGAAAAGGTTGGTACCATGGCCGAATGGTTAGAGAAGCAACTGTGGGACCAAAAGGTCAGCAGTTCGATTCCCTGGACCAGCATGAATGGCTGACGTGCTCTTGAGCAAGGCACCTAATCTCCAACTGCTCCCCCAGGCCGCTCTGGGTATGGTGTACATCGCTCTGGATAAGAGTGTCTGCGAAATGCTATAAACCGAATGTAAATCTCAAAGTGTTTGCAGATAGTTTCAGAAAGTCTATGGAAATTTATCCACGGCACTAATTCATCAACGTTGGCGCTTTATTTTCAGGAACCATTTGCATCTCGGCGCTCTGAATCCGAGGGCAGAACATTACAGAACCAGTTGGAGCCTCATGGTGCGTGCAGGCACTGTGCCAAAGAGGGCCAAGCAGGTCAGGTGGGTACAGTGACACCCTCCATATGTCCAACCCCCCCGCGATGTCACGAGGATGCCGAAACCCCGCGGTGATGTCGTTGGGATCGAGAACCCCCCCCTGCTGTGATGTCATCAGGCTCCGGAAACCAAGCTGTGATGTCATCAGGAACCGATTTCTGCTGCTCTAATTTGGGCTCATCAAAAGTGATGACTGTTGTCACGACACAATTAAACCCCTACTGGTTCTGTTGTGATTCAGTGTGCTGGGATCAACACAGAACAACAGGGAGCGAGCAATTTAAGAAGCAAGTATGGGAGTCATGCTATCTCAAGATGCACCATCATATTCAACCATTTTTCTGCCGCATGCACGCTGCTCCGAACAGATTTCAGACTTTCAACGAGGGTGGAAAAAGAACAAATAACCAGAAAAGAGTAAAATCAACTCAAACAAATGCAAGCGTTATAATCTAGATAACTTTAGAATCGACGCAACTAAAATATAAGTCAGAATTGTATTACTGTGTTATTGTTGTAATAAAGAAACACAAGGTGAAGGGTTTCTGAAAGCTCAAGTCTGTCAAATCCTTGAGTCTTCGGGTCCTGAATAGGACACGGTCATGTACTGGGAATTAGGCTGATGAAGCCAAAGCACTAAAATAACATTAAAAACGTCAGGGAAAATGTTTTCTCAAGATCAAAAGACATGATCTTGGGGCCAAAACAGCACTCTGCTTAATTACTTGCACTGTGTTTTTACACGAAACGAAAGATTTGGTCTATTTATAATGACCAAGGCACAGAGTCCAGACATCTCCAGTCTGTGTAATGTAAGAAAATGGGTGGGATAGTAAAGGCAGAAAAAAAATAGCACTCAAGAGAGGCCAGATCAACATAACTATCAGCAAATTCCGGCAGACTTTCCCATGTCTCATCCTGCCATGCCCTATCTGCCCTCAAACTGTTACCCAAGAGGATAAAATGCAGCCTTCTTCCATACCAAGGCATTTTCATGTAAAATGCAAACACATCCTAACTAAACTGCCGCTAACCCTGAGCTGGCATACAGCGTCATAGCTTACAAAGAAATTTAGGCAGGATTTCTGTCTGCACATTCATCCAACACATGTACAAACAAGCAGAGTTTGATTGCGAGGTGATAATCAAGACACGTACAGAAAACCTACCCAAGAACGACTATAAACTTTGAACCACCGGACACCAGTCACTGGCTAAGACGCCGACGTGATCTCTCAACATTAAATCCACAAATTTACATGTTGTCAAGGGTAAAACAAAGGGCGGGGTAAGTTTTTATTCAGGGCAAGCTGTCGATTTGACGCTCACATGAAGGCCAATGAAATAACCTATGCTTCACTGTCACAGGACACAGGACAGGGAAAATTTTTAAATGAAAAAGCAATAAAATGTTTCTGGAAGGAGTTTTCGATGTAGGTGAGCCAACATGTGATGCACAGTTGGGTCCATGAGTATTTGGACAGCAAGGCAATTTTTGTGATTTTGCCCCTGTGCACTACCGCAACGGATCTAAAATTAAGCAATCAAGGCGCGACTGCATTATTGCAGTAATCGTTCAGGAATTGCAGCCATTTGTTACATCATCCGTCTATTTTCACAGGCTCAGAAGTAAGAGGATAACTGACTGATAAGCAGTTTCATGGCCAGGTGTGGCCTGTCTCCTTGGTATTTCAGGACGAGGAGATACAAGGTCTGGAGTTGATTCCAAGTGCTGAATTTGCATTTGGGAGCTGTTCATTGGAACTCTCAATATGCAGTCCAAAAAGGTGCTGATGAAAGCAAAGGAGGCCAAAACAGATCTGTCAGAGATATTGCAGAAACTTTAGATGGAGCCAAATCAACAACTTGGTACCTTCTTTAAAGTAAAATTTAAAAAACAAAAAACAAACGAGACCGTCAATGACAGCATAGCTCACTCCGACCCCGTCTACCCCACAAGGAACGATCTAAAGTGGGCCACCTTGTGCAATAAATGTTGCAAGCTATATATAGAAGCTATAGGAATACCGACCTATTTGGCAGAAAGAATCCAAAATGGCGAAGAATTGACAGAGAAGAAGCGATTTTTGTTGAACTGCTCATTAAATGTAGACTGCCTTCCAGATTTTTCAAGTGTAGGTCATAAAAAGAATTTTCCCCGACACCCAATGTATCAATGTATGTATGACGGTGTGTATGACTGGTAATTACCAACACTGACCACTTGGCGGTGTGTATGACTGGTAATTACCAACACTGATCACTAGGCAGTGTATGACTGGTAATTACCAACACTGGCCACTCGGTGGTGTGTATGACCAGCAATTACTAACACTGACCACTAGGCGGTGTGCATGACTGGTAATTAACACTGACCACGAGGCGGTGTGTATGACTGGTAATTACCAACACTGACCACTAGGTGGTGTGTATGACTGGTAATTACCAACACTGACCACTAGGTGGTGTGTATGACTGGTAATTACCAACACTGGCCACTAGGCGGTGTGTATGACTGGTAATTACCAACACTGGCCACTAGGCGGTGTGTATGACCAGTAATTACTAACACTGACCACTAGGCTAATAGAACTCACGATCTCCCGATCAAGAGGCGGACACGCTACCACGAGGCCACTAGCCGGTAGGCAGTGTGTATGACTGGTAATTACTAACCGACCACGAGGCGGTGTGTATGACTGGTAATTACCAACACTGACCACTAGGTGGTGTATATGAGTGGTCATACACGTACAAACCACAAAATCGACTCGATGGGTTTACCATTTTTTCTTAGGTATGGTGCTCCGCTGGAGCTCCGCTATTAACTGGAGACCTGTGCAGGTCTGAGCTCAGCCTTTTTCTGTGTGGGCACGCCAATGACCATCGCACATTCTTCAACACGCTCGAACTCGGTTAAACATACACATACAGACAGGCGCCTTTATAGGCTTCAGCCAAAGGCTGAGCCAAAAATAATCCTCGTTAGTTTATCCAATTACTTTTGAGCCTGTGAAAATGACAAACGATTAATGCAATAGTTTCGTTTCACACCTTGAATTCAAGACTTCACTCACATCTTCACTGATTCACTTCAAATCCATTGTGGTGGTATGCAGACGCAAAATTACAAAAAAAAGGTGTGTACAAACTGTTATGGACCCAACTATCTATCTGAAGCCAAAGCAACCAGATCTGAATGAGTGGTGAAATGTTCCCATCCAGTAGACTTGAGGGTGGTAAGGATAACTTCCTGACTCCCTACTTTATCAAAGTTTCTCCAATAAAAAGGCAAGTCATTCAGGAGCTTAATGAGCGGTCTGAATAGATTGAACCCCAATTAGACTTACTGTAACTCCATAACCCAAAGCACAGCAAAAGAAGAAAGTGCCGCAGTGACTGGAGTGTCAGCAAGAAGTCTAACAAGCTCTCAAGTTTTGCCTACTAATCTGAACACTTTCCGAAAATCACATATTTGTGACAGGATCACAGGGACTGGCAGGGTGAGGATACGGATCAGATCTCGCCTTTGCTTGCATTCGTGAAGCAGCAACCTCAGAAGAAGGAAAAGCTTTGTAGTCAGAGCTTTGAATTCAGGAGCCTTAAAGGCACTGCGTCACATGAATGGTAAGGACTGGGTGACACTGTTAATGATCCTAACGTGCACATGCCTTTATGGACGAAGAGCTCGGGAGGGCACGACAAGCCTGCAGCTCTGTTTCAGTTCACACTCGACAGGTTTCCAAATCTAATTTGAGACTTTGCACTTTTTTTAAAAAAAAATAAGTGCATTGATTTCAGTTTGCCATGGTGAAGATGATGAAGAGTTAGGAAAGCCTGCAGGTGATCTAGAGGATTGTATGTGACCGGTGATCACACTAAATCAACCTAGTCCGACAGAGACATTAAAAATATGTCGAAAAGGAGCAGGAACAACTCTGACGCCATTCTGGCGGTGCAAGAATTTGTCTCAGGGCAAAGTCGGAGCTTTAACTCTTGACTACAAAGACACTTTGATTCACATAGCCATTTCAATCAATTAAATACACTCATCAGTGCTGAGGGACGTTTTATCCGACTGCATGCTTCGCACTTCATTACTGGATCGGTTCTTTACCCATTTAATAGTGTCAATGGCTACAACAATTAGCTATAATAAGCTATAGATTAAACTGTGGCACATTTATAGCTTTATGACTGATAGTTTGAATTAGATGAGCTTGCAACCCACACAAGCATAAAGCCTAAGCCCAGTCTCCGCCTGCGTCCCTCTCGATCTTTATCCGTCTCCAAGTGTGCTCATTCATGCTGAGCTTCTAATGGAAGAAGCCTGGATGATTAAGAGATGCCATAACTAATAAACTCTGGCTCTAACTCACTCCTGCAAAGACCCTTCAATGTCAGATAAGGCTGAGGCAGAGAGCACAAGCCAATGTTTGCGCTTGCACTTATGACACCACGCTTTCATTTAAGCTGGGGGAAGAGCTGTCAATAAAGACAACCCAAGAGCGAAACTTTCAATCCTCTCAGTGCACCCAAATTAAAATAAGCCAGCCTTAGCTATGCTTACCCAGAGACAGGATTCTTGACCTCATATTTGTTTATGGTATTGCAGAGCTCAGCCCTCAAACGCAGGACTAAAGTAAAGACGACAATAAACGCAAGACCGTCAGGGAGGCTGCAAACCAAAAACTGATTAGCAAAGAGTTCGAAGCACACCGACATCTACCACAAAAAAAGTTCGCACCATTTCGAAAATTTATCCAAGATAAGTTTCTGAGAAGCTCAAATAACCTTGACCACCTGCACTTTAGTGCCATTTTCTCTTCTTTTCCAGGTGGATCAATGCCTGCACTGAAATTCTGAGTCCATCCATGTCCTTTCATGTACTTCTATGAGGCCCCAATCAAGGAGAGATGGACTTTGAGGGGGGGAGAGACGTCCCAGCAGTGAGGCACAGAGCAAATTGATTGGCCGAATAGCAGCTGATCCATAGGTGTGCACAATTTTCCCTGCAAGCAATCCCCTAATGGTCCAGGAGCCTCTGTGTGACCAGCATGATGCCCCCAGACTCCCCCTCTACTCATAGTCCCTGTAGTGAAGTGGCTCCCCGCAGGTACTGTGATGGCCAAATGCTGAGCAAGATCAAATCCACACCAGCAGGGATACTAACGACAACAAGAGAACGCTTTCAGGCCGTTAACCAGTTGTGATGTGGCGAAAGTTCGTTTCCTTGTCATGTCTAACTGCTCACCACTGACCGTCATGGATCAGTGGTTAAAGCTTTGGGCGACTGATGGGAAAGTTACTGCCAAGCTTCCACTGCGAGTCCTTCATCAAGGCGTTCTCAACTGCTCTGCATCCCGTCTCGATTGCAAGTTGCTTTGGAGGAAAACTTCAGTCAAATGAACAAAGGCAATTCTTCAGGTGTGGCGGGTAAGAACTGAAAAGACTGGGCTTTCAGCTGTAGCACATGATGGGAAGTCATGCATGCATGTCACGTCGAGAAAGATGAGTGTATGTCGCAAACTAAAGAGAGTCAGGGGAAGCATTAATGTGGGAGCACAGAAGCCAGAGTGCCTGAGGGAAGGGTGCCTTGGAGCTGCACTCTCCTCTCCTAATGAGCACCTCTGATTCCCCAAAGGCCACCTGAAACCTGTAGAACTCAAACTCTTGTCTACCGTGCGCGCGCACACACAAAGCTTTATTAACACCATTCGACCCACATTCAGCTAACGCAGAGCGTTCTGAAACGCAGCTGAATAATCAAGGTCCAACGGATATGCAAAGTAAACTCCATCAGATCGCCAGCTGGCTTCGAGGAGGCATTTTATCTCTGGAACTAATTCTTGAAACTTGCATACCAAGAAGTTGCTTGCGAGGTGGTATAAATCAACCAGGACGTCAAGGACATAGCAGCTCATCTGGTCTGCCGTCAAAACAACCATGACTACCAAAACACTGAACAGAACTGAAATGTGACGATGTGAGAGAGGACCAACCTCCACGACAAACCGCTTACAAAAGGAACTAAATTTTGTTCCCCAAGAGAAAATCTACCAAAAACATCAATCAGAACTGAAATCGTATGATAAATGAGAGAGGAGATCCAATTCTAGTCAGAAGAAAATGTGTTAAGCTGACCCGATTACAAATTTGTTAGCAAATAATTGACAACACAATGACCAAGTTTTGTACAGAAGGTCTAGTTCTTTCAAATAAAACAATCAGAACTGAGAACCGAGAGAAGAGACATGATTTAACTGAAAATAAAGTTGTTAAATTATTTACAACCGGAAAACCAACAAACAAACGACCAAGTTTTGCTCCTCAAAGCAAGATCTACCCAAAACATCGATCAGAACTGGAATTGGGTGAGAACTGAAAGCGGAGATACAATTTTAATTAACGAGAAGTCCTAAAGCTCGTGAAGTCGACCTAATTAGCAGTTCATTAGTAAAAAATTGACAATGCAATGACCAAGTGTTGTACAGAAGGTCTAGTTCTTTCAAACTAAACAAACAGAACTGAAACGCATCGAGAATTGAGGGAGGACGTATGATTTAACTGAAAATAAATAACGAAAATCGATAAACAAACAAGTAAACAAGTTTTGTTCCTCATAGGAAGATCGACCCAAAACATCGATCAGAACTGGAATCGGATGACAAATGAGAAAACAAATACAATTCTAGTGAGAGGCCTGGAAAATTTGTTAATTTGGCCTTAATTACGAACTCGCTAGCAAAACGTTTGGCAAAAAACCAACAACCACGTTTTGCGCAACATGATGAGTTCTATCAAACAAAACAATTGGAACGGACATTTGTGCAGAGCTGATGGAGGAGATACGATTTAACTGAATTGTGGACGATGGATGCCACGCCATGGCAACAGCTCATCGGCCTCATCGCCAGATGAGCTAATAAACATGTGAGCCAAGTAATCTGGCTACACAGCCTTATTTTTTCCACTCGTACTATGGCAAACCCCACCCCCTGAGCCACAATTAGAAGTGGCCTACAACAGAATTGGCACCAATTCTTACTCATAAGGAGTCTGCCAACTGGCCAACTGTGAACCCAGATTAAGGAAAACGGTGAAAGATGTCAAGCAAAGCAGTTTTTTTTTCCTTAACACGAACAAGGAAAGAAAAAAAAAAAAATACAACAGTGACAGACTGGTTTCTTTTGCAAACATATGCTTCAGTGATTGCTATGCGGACATCATCTCAAATGTCAGATTGGACGACTGATACGAATAACGTCTGTTACAAAACGGGAAAATATCCCAAAGTAAAGGAAGTGTTTCACAATTCAATGCTAAGCATGCGCCCAGATACCATGACCCAAATTTTTCAGAATCGCAATCAGGCCTGGTTTTCCTCTCATTAAGATTCAATTCCAGACCAAAAAAAAATATATATATATATTTCTAACACATTAAAAGTTTTCCCTTTCTCCTCTTCCCAAAACAAGACTTGCATGTGAGGCAAGTCAAAGCGTGCCTCGATTCCACATAATTACAAGCAAATTACATTCATTACTGCAATTTACATCTCATCTCCAATTCGATTATTAGTTGCTTGACCTCATCTGCATGTTTTTTAATAATCAGCCATGTGCAGAGAGAGAAGAGGAAGAACAATTGCAGGATATCTGGGCCCTGATGAGTTTGAATAGCTGTGATTGTGCAGTGGGGTGAGCAAGTTCGAGGGGCGTCACTGGTGCAATTGCAGCGCTGATTCCAGATATTGCTGCTGCTAATGTGCTCATCTCTCCTTCTGGGGTCGGCTTCACAAACCCATCGCAAACAACCCAGACATTTTAATCATGCAAATACACACACACACACACAAAAAAAAACCCACATGAGAAACAGAGGACAGGGAGGGAGATAGACTGAGCTGGGTGGCCATAATTAAATTGGCAATTGCGGCAAAGCTCTGTAAATTACTAACACATCCAACATTTGGAGCCAGAGCTTCAACACCTGGCCTTCTGGATGGACTGTGTGTGTGTGTTCTATGCTGTCAATTCAGATTACTGTGGAATGAGTTAAGAACAATGACCAGTGACCAATTGTGGCTAAAAGTCGGCATATCAGACGCTCGCTGGCCATGCTGTGAAAATTGTCCATGCAGACGCTCATCTAAGTTTCCAAATCTGTCATT
>JAOBAM010000024.1:60225461-60236498 GCA_025212355.1 Notarius kessleri
AAATTTAAAAATCACCTAATTTTTCTCTTTAAATGATACATTTTCTCAGTTTAAACATTTGATGTGTCATCTATGTTTTATTCTGAATAAAATATGGAATTTTGAAACTTCCACATCATTGCATTCCGTTTTTATTTGCAATTTGTACTTTGCCCCAACTTTTTTTTGGAATCGGGGTTGTATCTTCCCGATGAAAAATACTCCCTTACCGTTATTCAGCGTGTCACTGAAAGAGTTTTCTCCCTGACCAGATCACACTGGCAGACACTGCATTGAGACGAGAGATTTTAGACCTGTATCTACTTGGTTCGTGTCAAGTTCAAAAGCGACAGCTTCTCGTTCGCCAATGATGGTAGATGCCGTCAGAAATGACGCTCCACCATAACTACCGTCCTCATCTCTGCACTTCTAACTCCACAGTCTTTTCTGCCCCTTTCCACTTCCCCGACTGGCTGACGACTTTTTTTTTTCTCGTTTGAGCTGATAGTTTAGCTGTCACCATCCTGTCGATCTGCTCCAATGAGTAGTTCCAACTTGACAGCACCCTGCATCAACTGAGAGCTCCCAACACCATGACACAAACAACACCTTGTTTATGCATCACCCTGGTCAAAGGCAGGGGAAAATCCTGGCCGGACATGGCGATAGAAAGGAGGTCGTTTGGACACTGACGAGCCTTTTCTGCCTAAACCCATTTTTCAGAGAATATATAAAAAAAGTTTTATTTGTCCTTGTCATTCTGTTTTAAGTGCATTCATGACGTCTGGACCATAAAAATGCTTTTACTCTACACGTAAGCCAAAACTGCTCTTGTTGCTTGTAACACTTCCATTTGGTTTGAGTCTTGTTAATTGTTTGATCCAAAAAAGCCGTGTAAAAGTTCGGCCATTTAAACAGTATTGCCTGCCGAGCTGAAGGCACTTACACATGCAGCTTGTGCCCTCTAGTGAAGCCCAGAAACACAGCCAGTGTCTTTCAAAAACAGGGATCAAGTGCAGTGTACTGGCCAGGGCGGTTAGCAGGTAAACAAGAGGAAATCTTATGCAGCAGCGAGAGCAGGCTGGGGTGAGAGTCCACACCACGCTGTCACACCAGCAGGATATGCACGCTCGCATCTGATTAATGCAGGAGTAGAGAGAGGCGCGAACAAAGCTAAACAAGCATTTTTCATTCTTTGCTTATCTGAATATGTGACATGGAGAGAGAGGAGAAGAGGGCGATTCGGAACAACGGGGGATTCACACAGCGAGTGTGACAGCACTGTAATAACCTCAATTATTCAAAATTAGGCCTGTATTGATTTACTGCTGGATCGGCTTACTTACTGCATCTCGGATGCCGAAGTGGGAGGGAGAAGGGGACAGGCGACACGCCTATCCCCCAGGAAGACTGACAATTTCTTGGGAAAGAGGAGGAGAAGGATGGGAAGCTGGAGCACAAGGCTGTGTGGGATCGTGGGATGAAGATGGCTGAAAAGAGATACTCATCATCACCCAAGTGGTGTGAGCCAAACCTGCCTCTCTTTCTACACGACGACCTCACTCTCACACGCACACTTGACCTTCAGAGTCTGTTTTGAGAAGCCAGTATTACATAAAGAAGAAAGGCTACAGGGTTCCCACGTTGGCCCTGGGCTCCGTCCCATAGCATGAAACAATATTTTTTTTTTCCTCCTTCCCCAGGCCAAAGTTGCCATGCCAGCTATGATTAATTTCATGACGATGAGTATTATTAATGTTTAAGTTGGCAGACGAGAAGCAGGGGGTTGTTCTGTATACATGCCACCTACTGGGTCCTCTCATCTGATTAAATGCTCAAATAACAAGCAGACATGACCCTGGCCTTTCCTCCCTGGGAATCAAAACACACTAAATGGCAAAGAATAAAAATAAAACAACTATTTTTTAACATAAGCCAGAGCTAATGTACTGCGAAGCAATTTGGAGTCAGAAGAAATCAGATGGGGCGAATGACATAACTGGAGATGATCACTTTCGACACGGAGATGTCAAAATAAAGCAAGGTGCGGAGAAATGACCAGAAAATGACAACTGATGAAGATAAAGATGATAAGACTGACAAGTCAATGATGCCAAATGAAAGATCAGCATTGCAAAAGGTCAATACTGCGATGTAGCTCAGGATTGGGTGCCAAGCTTATTATCTGTCCGATATACACACTGCAACTCGAACATAAGGTTATAATGATGTTACAGTCACACATTTTCAAAGCAAGATCTCTGAGGTATAGCTGTAAACCTCAGTACAGGATGTCCTCACTGTACTGCTGCGTTGACCTTGAGCAGGAAATCAAGAGAAGCTACGAGACCTTTGATGAGGGGAGGTGTGTGTGAGAGTTGGCATGGTGCAGCTGTCGACTGCCTCCACGACGCCTCCTCATCAGTGCTAATTGGCACTCGTGATGGCGGACTTAGCCACTGTTGAGCGCAGGGGGAAGCGGCACACAGGAGGCCAGGGTTTAGCCACTCTACCTTACAAGTGTGTGAGGGCAGCCAGAAGAGTGCCTGTATGTGTGAAACATCTGCCAAACTTTTTAATTTTATGCATCTTGGTGGGAAACCGTGCTGTGTTCTTAAGCACCTTATTATCCTGAGGCACCGTATCTCCAGCAGCCTTGGCACCGTTTCTTGGCACCTCCATACGAGAAAATAAAAACACAGAACTGGACACAAACTTTTCAACAAGGTTTCAATTAACACGGTCATTCAGATCCACTTTTATCAAGACGCTGAGTGATTTATTGGTGCTATCTTACAGGCAAGATCCTTGAAATGACATTCGCAGTAATGTATGAGAGCTTTGGTTTTGTTTTTTTCTTTTGAAAAGATCTTGGAGGATTTATATATTTGTTTGTTCCTTCCATACACAGCTCTTCAACGACACTCGTGGTAATGGATAACAGAGCTGAAGGATCGCGTTTCTTATCTTGTGCGAGTAAAATAAAAAATATATATAAATGAGGCTAGCTCTATAGATGAGGCTAGCTATTTGAATGAATGTAGAAATCCTACCCACCTCGAGCTGCAGCAATCTCTCACCGTTTTCCAATGATTGGTCAGAACAATTGCAAAAGCTTGGCCATCCATCCATCATCTGTAGCCGTTTATCCTGGAGCCTATCCCAGCTGACTATGGGCGAGAGGCGGGGTACACCCTGGACAAGTCGCCAGGTCATCGCAGGCTTGACGATACACACTACTGGTATTGCTAATGAGGTATTATGGTTTCATTGTTACTTTTGGACACTATCAGCAAGTGACGACTGGCTGGCAGGTGCCATCTTGAATTACATGTCCCCTATCATACGCAGTTCATGTTGGTTTAAATCACTGGCGCGGTGTAGATATTTAGACCAAACTCCTTCAGCATAAAACGCCCAGAATGACTATGAATTCCAACACATCATACAGAAAGGAACCGTCAGGGCTTTCTAGCCTTTCAGAGAAGGCCCGAACATATCAGCGTTTCAAACGTTAAATTTAATTTCTTTCAGAATTTCATGACAATTATTCTCATCTAATTTCAATTTCGCCTCATTTTCTATCAAATTTGCTTCAGAAATGAAAGGGTTACAGTCCTGAAAACATTAAAACAGAGTTACCCAATGAGATTTTTGTTCGTTTGTCTTCTCTAGACTGAGAAGAGTTTAGAGCTGGCTCACTCACTTCATTGCTGGGACAGAACGCCATGTTTATGTAGGAAGTGACAGATGAATTAACCAATCAGATTTTGATTTCTAGTGATGGGGACCAAAAATGTATCGTCCTCGAAGGCCGATGCGAGCTTAACTGCGAGTTGGCGCAGTCAGTGCAGCAGTGAAGTCAACTTCCAGCCGGTGTAACGCTCATCAGTAGTGCTAATAACGCAGTCAAGCCAGTACTACCGAGAACAAGTAGCACAGGCTAACGACTGAGAAACTAAGATTCCTGTCTTATTCTTCCATGCACGCTCGCTACAGTAGGATTCATTTCCCTCTGTAATGTACTTAAGTTACTTTTAAAAACACCACTGACAACTAAACACAACGGAGCGACCTGGCACCCTGCCGCTAACCCCTTGTACAATCCTTTGCCCTGTTTTTTTTTTTGGTGCGTCTGGTTAAGTTTTGGCTGAGCTCAAATAGTAACGGTTTGCCACTGACATAACAGACCAAGGATCTAATCCAGTATTATTCAAATGCGATCCTGTCCCATAGCAAAAGACACAATACCACCTGTTAATACGCTCTTGTCCCGACTTCACCACATTTTGTCATGTTGGGGGGGGGAAGAAACCTGTATGCCTTCGTACACAATCAGAAGCAGTCCGTAGACTCAAGAGGACAGAACCAATGGAGACAGAAGGGTTGAGTTGTTTATACAGCGAAGACTGGCAGGCGGAGAGACCCGTGCCAGGAACAGCAGGGTCCACAGCATGAGTGCGAGACGTGTACACTGCTGCTTCGAGCAGCTGCAAACCCTTCGACACATACAACCATGTGCCCTATTTCAACCAACAGCCAAAATGTCAGCTGAACAGCAGGTGGATGCAGGGCTGCCTCTCAAACCCTGAAAGCGAGGCGTAGCATAGTAGCGCACACACAGAAGCCTCCGTCGTGTAGAATTATAAGCTGTGTATTTAATAAACATCAGAGGATTTCAGTCGGATTAAAATTCCTTTGCAAAACACTCGAGATCTGTGTTTGTCAATCTGCAAATATGTGCGAACTTTGCGGATAGACATTAGTGCACATATTTGCATGTCATCTCAACTTGTGCACTCGGGTCGCATCAATCAAAACGATGCAAACAAAATTCAAATCAAATCTAATTTCATTTATTCGAAGAAAAATCATTTGACTGTCGTCGAGAAAATCTCATTTCTGCATGTGATGAACTGAATTTTTTACACCGGACTTGAATCATTTATGATGATCAGACTGTTTGGCTTTCCCTTACATCTTTTTTTTTTTTTTAAACACAGCTCCATATGTACGCTCAAAGTTTTTACCATCCCCTTTAAAAAAAAACCGTACTGCTTTTTTGTAATGTGTTGAAAATGGTTTTTCCATGTTCATATTTAGGATTTTTTAAGCGCCTGAAATTTTTAAAACAAAGATCTGTTTTTACTCTTGTAATGATTTGGGTCAAACGCCGTACAGCTCTTTATCCCAACCGCAGTGCTAACCCAAAACACTGGCTCTTCTGCGAGACCCCTTCGACGCAACCTGACGCAGATTTATTTACATGTATTTTTGCACTCGTACTGACTACTTTCACATGACCCATAATGCTTTGCATCTTGACGGGTAACCAAAATATAAACAAACTAAAACACCACGGCACGGTAATCTTTCGAATTTAAATCTCCCTAAAACCTTCAAAGAAGTGTCAAAACTAACTAAACCAAAGCTTTAAGAAATCTGCAAAGCCTTTTCTGTGGACTTCGAGAAACCAATCGGTAAAAAAATCGCTTGTAAATATCGTATCGAACGCTTTGAACATCTCTACTGCGGGTGACGGTGAGTCAGCAGCCTTCTTCGTCTGTCAACACGGGTGTTCCACAATGACTTACCTGCAGAAGATAAAAGATTACCTGCAGAAGAGCTTTGAAAGATCGACACTGATCATAGAAGAATCCACAGTAAAATCGTTTTTGCTGGGTGCTGGTTACGACGAGAAAGCCGTAAGAAAATACAAAACGCTTTATACATGGGAACACAAGCAAGGAATTCACTCAGTCAAGTAAATACTGTAAACACAGCAGAACGGTCACATTTCTTTTTAAGTTTAAATTGATTTTGATTTCCTTCACTCTGATTTTCCTCGAGCTCGTATGCTACCAGATTACGACAATCTTTGGGCTGTTACAGGAAGCTGTTCGGACGACAGGGTCAAATACGACATTCAATCTACCTACATAAACACTCAAAGGGGAAAGACATGTAAGCTTACTTACACTGCATCGTTTGTGCTTTGTTTTGGGAGTCGATCCTTCAATCAAGTTGTTCTTCATCCTTGTTTTTTGGTTTTCGCACTTTTTATGACTAAACACTTCGTAGGCTTCGTGACTTGGATCATCAGTCTTTACTCCACCACTGCAGTGCGCAGAACACAGTCGCGTGTTGTCTGTCGGTGTAAAATTTTGACGTCGAATTCTGTTTCGATGCTGAGCTTCTTTAGGTATTCGATACAAGAGTGCTCTGAGAACACAATAACCCCCGCCAGCAACTATGCCATAACTCTGGTAAAATGCAACTGAATTGAACGAAATTGCAATATGCGTGTTACCGACAAAGTATCCTGTCAAGTTTCGTGAAATTCCTCCAAAAATTGTGAGAGGAGTTGATTTCAGAAAGCAAGCATAACCTTGATGAAATTGCCAAAGTACAAGTTTGTTAATAATCAAGGACATAACTGGTCAAATTTGCCCAAATTAAACGAAATTTCAATCTGCGTATAACGGTCATATAACAAAGCCTTCTGCCAAGTTTGGTGAAATTCCTCCACAAATTGTGAGAGGAGTTGACGTCAGAAGAACGTCCACCCTCATGAAATTGTCAAAGTACAAGTTATTTAATCAAGGGTCAAAATTCGGGGAAAATTTTTACAAATGAAATTAAAAATCACAATCTGCGTATTACCGTCATATAACACGGCCTTTTGCCAAGCTTCGAGAAATTCGTCCAAAAATTATAAGAGGAGTTGACGTCAGAAGGCGAGCACACCTTCATGAAATTGTGAAAGTACAAGTTTGTTAATCAAGGGCTGGAACTCTGGTAAAATGTGACCGAATTGAACAAAATTACAATATGTGTACTCCCGACATACAAGAAGGCCTCTTACCAAGTTTGGTGAAATTCCACGACAAATTGTAAGAGGAGTTGATGTCAGAAGGAAAAACACACTCTCGTGAAATTGGCAAAGTATAATTTTGCTAATCAAGGGCTGTAACTCTGGTAAAAACGTGACCCAATTTAACAAAATTACAATTTGCACATTACCGACATACAACAATGAATTCTGTCAAGTTTCGTGAAATTCCTCCAAAAATTGTGGGAGGAGTCGATTTCAGAAGGTGAGCACGCTTCCCGGGATGGACGGACGGACAGAAATCACCATGACATAATCCCCCTTCGGGCCTTTCGGCCAGTGGGGGATAAAAACTAAGACAACCTAAGCTCCATCATATATTATTATCCATTCAGGATACTTTTTCGATGGAATGAAAAGGTGTTCTCTTCCCTTCTAGCGGGTTTCATTCATTTGGTTTGATCGCATGCAATATTGTTAGCATATCGCTTATCCTATGTACATTACGTCACTCTACCCAATGGAGAATAAGCGTTGAATATGGTTTACGATATTGCATGGTTGTCAAGACAACATGGCGTCAAACGTCGGAGATGTAAAACTTCTACATTGCTAACACTGTTAGTGACTGACAATTTGTAAACAAACTTCGTTAAATACGGAAGATTTTGAGAGAATTTTGAAAGAGAAAGATGCGTTGAACACCTGAAAGGAATGTATATATATGTATTATTATTGTAATGGCTTTTTTTCATAGTATATCGGATATATTCCCTTCAGCTAGCATGATATTGAACTCATCTTCGACTCGTTCAGTATCATACTAGTTGAATGGAATATATCTGATATACCATTCAATGCCAGCCAACATCTGGAGTCCGACATCAGCAAATGTTGAGACAGTGGGTTTATGGAGTTTTCTTCCTTTCCACACCATGTCTCTTTTTTTTTTTCTCTGTACAGTACTTGTGTTGAATACCAAACAAACCTGGCTGAAAAAGATATACACGGGCATTTATTGTGGTTTGGGTTATGATCAAGAAGACAAACAATAGTCGACACACCCTTCTTGTTTAAACCCAGCTAACCAGCTGGTGTATTTAGGAAGGCAAGCATAACAAACTGGTTCGCTCTAGGTGTGTGTGGGGAGGGGGACTTGCTCATGATTCAGGGCTTAATACCACAGCCACACACTAACCAGGCCTCAACAACAATCCAAACTCTACAACTCATAGCGTCAGTGTGTGTGTGTGTGTGTGTACTTGTACTTGCCACATACTGAGGACCGGAACATGCTGTTTAGCAACAGAGTTAAAACATTTTTTGGGAAGTGAGGACATTTTGGCTGGTCCTCACTTCTTCAAAGGGCTGTTTGAGGGGTAAGGCTTAGTTTCTGGTTTCAGGTTAGAATTAGTTTCAAGATTGGGCTTAGGCATTTAGTTGTGATTGCTAAGGTTAGGGTAAGGGGCGAGGGAATGTACCGTGTTCCCACAAAGATAAAAGTGCAGGTACTTGCATACTCAACTCAAGTTCCTCTCAGACCGATTCTCATGGAGTTACCCCTTCATCACCATTGCTCCCAGGCCAAGTGGTAGCACCTGCCTGGGTTCCAGCTACGGGTTAAATAGTACGTCACCAATAAGGCGCTGGCAGCAGGGTGCTTTTCGGTGCAACGTGGCAGATGAACCCAACAGGGTCAATGGTGCACCACCAGATGGCATGCGGAAGAGCCACTCAAATGGCCAATGGATGGCATCACTCAGCAAGTCAGTTGTCACTGTAGGGCAACTTCCATACCCGTCAGGTCTGTGGCACTTTTGTGCACCACTTGGCATCAGGTCTGGAGATCCAGAGAGATAACACAATGGGGGCACAACATCGTTTGTCTTACCTTACTGTGCAAGGTGCTTCGTTAAGAGAGGAGAATAGTAAACAAGTGCTCACAAGGCCGGGCATTCCATGGCAGCATGGTCGGGCCATTCGTGCCCCTGCTGTGGGCAGCTCTGTCGCTCTGGTGCAGGCCTCGCAGCCCATCTACATTTTTGCACATCCTAATGAAGCAGTCATCATCACTAGCGATGGACAGCTGATGACAATGATAACAGAGTGTACCACCACAGGGAACCCAATTGTAAGTGCAAGGCAACGTCTGTCATAAACACTTGACCACCGGACAACGAAATTTGAATCTTTATTTCCATCAGATAGATTGGTTTTTATCCAGCACTTATTTTTAATTTGCTTTTAAAAAGTAACACAGGATTACTTACTTACACATTCTACAGAAAATATTCACGACAGTTTCATATAAAACGAGCTAAAACAGTTTTATTAGTCCACTCACTTTTTGGACAGTTAGTTTCTGTCATGAACGGGTGACAGACGGATGTAAATACAGGAAGAGTTTTATTGAAAACACACTCGCAGACATCCAAAACAGAGACAAAGACTGAGTCGAAAAACAGGCAGTGGTGGAGTGAGGCACAGACAGACAGGATATCAGAGGGAATACAATACTCACAGTCCAAAAACACAAACAGGGTCAAAGCCAGAAAAGTGATACAAAATACAAGGCTTGGTAACTTTAGACGCAGGGTACAGAGTGTATACTTCACAACATCTGTGTGTTACTGAGTCTTTATATGTCTGCGCTGTGATTGCATTCTAATCAGGAACAGGTGCATGGTAATTAGTTCTAATGGTGCACCAAGTCATGTGGACGTGACACATGAAACCAGACACCTGTTTGATATATCGAGTGTGATATCAGAGGCTAACTCTTCTGTAGTGCTGTGAAAGTGAAAGCACTGGTTCACTGCTGTCCACCAGGCGCCCAGCAGAGTCACACCATAATAAATGTCATGGTGTTGTTTCTGGCGCATGGCATGTAGTGACAAAAAAAGGAATAAATACGTATCGTAGCTGTGATGCGTATCTCATTACTGGTATCACAATAATGTCACAAGACATTGCAGCGATTGATTGATGTAAAATACACAACACGACACAATTCATTGTGCTGTAATATTATTCTTCTATTCAGGCTGATTTTGTGCTCTTGTAAATATTTCGCCACTTTTTTTAGGCAGTGACTCAATATATATATATATCTGTACCTCTATAATTTTCCAGTCCTACACCTAAACGGAGATGTCACATCGATTAGCGACAGTGCTACAGCTTTCCTGAGTAACGATGGGCTCTTTCAGTAAATATATTTCTCACACTGAGGTCTAAAATAGCTTTTCTTTTTCTATTGTCATGCTTCAAAAGCAGCAAACACCTAAGGTGGCACAAAGTAATAAGTGTGAAGATATTTAAAAGATGTGTTTATTTGTGCATGAGTGGCTGTCAGGCGGAATGGAGTCTCTGCCCAGAGGACACAAAGATGCAAACGGTCCCTTCAGAACGGCTTTATTAAACTTCATAATTATGAAGATTCACTTTCCCGTGCTGTTTCCTGCTCGGGGAGGAAACGAATTCTCACTTCCCTCGTCAGCTTCGCAGGAACGAGCGCCATGACAGACACAACACAATAAACCCTGGCCTCAACTCAGACGGCTCTCTGAAGACAGGAAACCGCATCAATCTTTTTTTCTTTTCTCCCCGAGCTGAAAAACAGCAGGACAAAAGTGAGCCGCTGCACTTTGAGTTCATTTGAAGCCTCTTTCTGTTTTCTCTGCTTATTTTTTTCAGCGGCTCAATCGTTTTTAAAGATGGACTGTGTCACCAGGCTCGCAGTGAAGAGGAGCAGATGTCAACGATACAAGGGCTCTGAGTTGCCAGGCCACCCACACACACACACACACACACACACACACACACACACGTTCATCTTACTATACTTGTGAGTTGGCATGAGGGTTTTTCAGTAGAAGCTGGAATTTTCTGAAGAAAATAAAGTGGGGACCTGAAAAATGTTTTGCATTTGACCTTCTAGACTTTTCTCTCGCCGTCCTTCAGGGGAATCGTTTGCACTTTTTTTTATTATTTTAAATAAAAGCTGCACTTTTTGTTACAAAAAAAAAGAGACGTTTCTGGTAATTGTTAAGAAAATAAGACTTTTTCATGAATTTGCAGCTTTAATTTAAAGAAACAAAGAAAGAAAGAAAGAAAGAAAGAAAGAAAGAACTAAAAGGTTTTTCTCTCACACACACACACACACACACACACACACACACACACACACGATCGTCTTACTGTCTTTGTAAGGACTGTTTGGGCCT
>JAOBAM010000024.1:60307086-60317210 GCA_025212355.1 Notarius kessleri
GATAACGTTGAAGAAATTTGCAGAAAACCACCAGGTCGTTTTCTCATAAACAAACCAGCGCTGATGTAGGATTCAGAGGGAGGCGTCCCGCAGATGACGTCACGAAAATCAATGTTTGCCGGGAAATTCAAATGCCAAGTTTTTTCAGAGGCGGACCAATTCGCCTCAAATGGCTTGATTTCAACTGAATTTTTCTGGAATTGCGCAAGGTAAAGAAAAAAAAAAATTGCACAAAATGCAGAATGTTACAGATATTTGACCAAAGTTGAATATAAAATAGGAGAATTACACTGATCTTGCTCCTGAATTTACCCGTGATACGCACTTTAAGGGTTTCCCAGGAAGGTCTCACCAAGAAGCTAAATGGATGGATATGGATAACTTAGGTAACAGTTCAAGACCTAAAAACCACCAGAGTCAATATCAATAAAGCTAACATAGGAAAGCTAGGAAGTCGAACTAGAACATTCTGCGAAAGCTCTGGATGGAGCTGGTGGGTCGAGTGGATTTATTGTTTTAAGTCCGAATCCTGTAGCAGAGTATAAACCTCATCCATACGTCTTGAATCGAAAGATTCTCCAACCACTTTCGGAAACGATCACGAAACGTGGCATTACCTCATGGCGTTCCATCATGATCATTCATTTTCTAAGCCAAGTGTGAGCTATGATTTCAGAGACTGTAGCAAACAACGATGCAATAATGCAACAAGCGGGAGATGGACAGATTTTTTTTTTCCAATTCCATGTAAATTACATGCGACAAATCCAAAAACATATGACTCAAATGATTCCTAGTCCCAATCCTACAGTATTAACTCTGAGGTCTCTTCAGTTCCCCACTCACAACTTTAGTACCTTCCTGTAATTTGTTCCCTTTTACTATTTGACTCGTTACGTGTGTTGAGCCATTACAAAGAAAAATAAAGCATGGAATGAAGTCGCAGAGATCTCTGGTGCCTCAAGTGAATGTGCTTAGTTAGGAGTTGGCTTGCTTTGCTTATCTGCCAACAAATCGAATAATAAAGCCTAGCACAGAACACAACTCAAACGATCACTTCAGTTAGCTTTAGAAGCTAAACCTAGCCGTTTAGCAATTTGAAGGACGACAAGCAACAAACTACTACTTGTAGCTTGCTGGTATGAAGGCAGGCTTACTGCGAGTTGGCCTACTGGTTAGTGCGTCTCAACCAGGAGATCGCGAGTTCTACTCATGGTCAAGTCATACCAAAGACCATCATAAAAATTGTACCTACTGCCATCTGGCAAGGCACGCTGCAATATAGATGTGAGTAGGGAGTCAAACTCTTACGGTTACCAGAGGACGAGCCCCCCCGCTGTAACCCTAGCTATGTAATAAGCAGGAGGCAAAGAGCTATAGAAATGGAGATCGGCACCGCACCCATGCGCCTCAAAGAGCTGGGTAGTACTGGGACAGGAGACTGCCTGGGAAGACCAGATCTTGGCATAGGAGGGACTTTGATGATGACCATGACGAAGGCTTACACCTAGATCTGGATCCATCAATCAAAGAATGAAATCCAACCACATGATCTGGAGTTTAGATTTGCAAAAAGTATCGAAATTCATTATGAAAAGCAGCACTCCTTCCAAAGTGGAACAAAAAGAAGAAACCCCCACACTTTAGGGGTTTGGACAAAAAAGCATTTGAGAAGCTCCATTAAGAGAAGGACCATCTGCAGACATGATACAAGTGATTTGTAGTTCCTAAGCTCCAAGCCAAGAGTTAATAAAAATAAACTTTAGCTCACAGCCAAGAATGATGTGTCCATTAAGACTGGATGTTCATCAATTAGTAAAAAAATACGCATGCAACAATGCCTGCTCCAGATCTTCCTATCTACAGAGCCTGCGGAGATGAATGGCATCAGTATCTGGTGGTGTTCAGTGTTTTGGAAAAGGGATTATAGCAGACTCTGGACTAGATCAGATCATAGCTTGGAATGTGCAAACTAATAAGGGAGATAAATTTAGGCAAACACTGAGACACAGTGAAAGAGGAGGGAGAAAAAGAGGGAGGGCAAGGGAAATCCATTTCATTTGTAGCCATCTCATGACTTGTGTATCTGTCAAGTAAACTTGTTAATGGACTTAGCAGGAAACAAGAAGGAGACAGACACATTCTTTCCCTGTGTTCTGGAATATGAAACCCATCTCTTCCAGGCTCTCAGTACAAAAGACAGGAGCAGGATGACATTTTACAGAGCTCTGGTATTATTGGAGCAGAAAAGCAGGCTCTGGTGGAAAGATTCCTGTGCCTGTACTGCATCAGTGAGCTTGAGACATATTTAAGCTATTTGGCAGTGCCCTGCATCCTCCTCCCTAGAAAACCCAAGCTTCCTCCTGCCTCACCACCTCCTTCAGCTCTTCCGATTCCTCCATCTCTTCTTACAATGCCAGGTTTACCAACTCCTTCATCCTTCTCCTCCATCTCCTCTAGTGCTCATCACTTCCAGCTCTTGTTCTGTTTCATCTCCACCAGGTCATCTGTTTTTTCAATCTTCCATAACTTCTCTCTTCCGGCTCATCCATCTTCAAGTCTTCCAACTCTCCAGTCTTTTCTGGTCTCTTCAGTAACTCTCTCCTTTACTTCAAGGCTCTCATGTCTCCCTCCATTTAGTCCATCTTCTCCAGCTCTTCCGTTTCATCTCCTTCAGATCCACCATCACTTCAGTTTTCCCTAACTTCAGTTTTTTCTGTCTCCGCCAGAAACTCCAGCTCATCTATCTTCTCTAGTCGATCTCTTCCAGCAACTCAATTTCCTTCTCCTCTGGTTCTGAAGTCTTTTCCATCTCCTCAAACTGTTCCATCTCTTATAGCTCATCTTGTATTTCATCTCCTTCAGATCCTCCATCTCTTAAAATCTTCTCTATCGCCTCAATCTTTTCTATCTCCTCCAACAACTCCAGCTCCTTCTCCTTCATCATCTTCTCCAGCAGCATTTAAGTCTCCTCAAACATTTTCATCTCTGCCAGCTCTTCCATCACTCCCATCTCCTCTTCGGTTTCCAGACACATCTTTTCAGGCTTCTATAATTTCTTGGCCTTTCCAGCAACTCCATCTCATCAATTTTCTCCACCTATTCCAGCTCTCATGCTGAGCTAGCCTCTCCAGCTTCTCAATATCTTCTCCAGGAACCTCATCTCCTTCTCCTCAAGCTCTTCAATCTTCTCTAGTTCATTCCTCTTCTCCAATTACTCCTCCCCCCCATGTTTTCTCCCAGCTCCCCTAACCATCTTTAATGATTCCTTTAGTTCCTGCATCTCCAAATCTAATGCCATCGACTGATGGGCAAAAATCTGGAGTTGAGCTCAGAGCCCATATAATGATTATAAATGTTCCTATTCTGAACATAATGAGGGAATGTGATCAACCAGCACCTTATTTTAATTACATTCATTTGTCTATAAGTTATCAAAAGGTGCCTGGTGGCCATCTGTAACGAGCGTGATATTTTACAAGAAGGAATGCATGGTGTGGATTGGACTTTTTTTTTTTTTTTTTTGCCAGGGCTTACTGGCCATTGAATCCAGATGTAAGCAAGCACGATGCCAACACACCACAACCATGCAAACATGCTCGCCAAGGAAATCTGAGCTCCAAGTATGCATGGAAACTCACATACACGTATATAAAAACACATATGCCAATGACTGAATCGAAAATGCATCACATACATAAATGTCAACATAAAGGCACATAAATTAAGGTTGCCCTAGAGAGCTTGGAGAGAGAGACGCAAAAAAAAAAAAAAAACCACACAAAGAGCTATGAGAGTCAGTCCAGATTTGGTAAATGTTTGATCACAAACCAATTCAAATCTAACACCATAGCACCCCCTACTGTCTGAAAAAAGCAGCTCACTCTTTCACACATTCATATTTCTAAGGGTTTTCATCCACTCAGGGCCTTTCAGTTTATTTCAAAGATCATGATTAAGTTTGCTTCAACAAGCCAGACTTGGCGCATCATACCAAATTGCTGCGTTTCCAAATGACACAGTCAAAACAAACAAGACTGCCAAATACAACTGAGGAGCGTAAAAGTCTCAAGTGTGCATGGAGGGTTAAAGACCCATTCATTCAGAACATCACAAACGGCCTTTAAATTAAGAAAGGACTGAAGAGATGATGTTTGGAAACACGGAGTGAAACCGTGAGAAGGCTCGAGTCAAATATTCTCTGAACGAAGAGTATCTGGTTGACTGACGGCAGGTCTTTATTCTTCGTTTGCAAATTTGCCTTGATATAAACAGGTTACATTTGATTTAGGATTCTGAAGAAAATTAAATTTACAGTCCTTTCTTGTGTCATTCCACCCCTTCATTCTCACTCTGTCGAAAAAGCGTGGTTGGAGGTATCGTTGTTATTTCCTGTCTCGCAGGCTCACGTTACCCTGGAGATGCGTAGGGTGATTTTCCCTGTGGCTCACACCTCTACACCAGGTGACTTTATTCCCAGCACCTACTCGTGTTTTCACCCCCACTGTGCAATGCAAAGTGTGTGTGTACAGGCTTCATACATACGCCTCAGTTTCTATCATTTTGGTACATTGTTGGAAATCAGCAGCATAATGATACCCATTTAGAGATATACAATGGTAGTGGAGTAATGGTATGTATTTACTTCCAGCTCAGCTTTCTGTGTTTGTGTGTGTATGAGATGTCAAACAGTTCACAGAAAGATGACGGTCTCTGTGGTAAAAGTAGAGATGCTTCCATGAAGTCGTCACATGAAAGCAATTTCCTCTCTTTCTGTATTTGGGCACTGCAATGAGGTGTACACACGATAAACGCACATGAGCTCGTGCAAAAAATTCATTTTCTATTCACATCGTGTTTCATTAGGAATGTGTGAGCTACCTGATCAATTCACTCTATCAAAAATACATTTAGAGCAACTGTTATAATAAAATGATGACTGTTTCAAGGTGCAATACAATATGATGCAGTCCGACTTGTATATTGAAAGAAAGCTTCACTGGGACTGAAGAGGCCACACCTTCACCAGGGCTTTCAGGCGCAAGGGACACGTCTCCGGCCACCAGGGCTTTCAGGCGCAAGGGGCACGTCGCCGGCCGCCAGGATTTTCAGGCGCAAGGGACACGTCTCCGGCCGCCAGGGCTTTCAGGCGCAAGGGACACGTCTCCGGCCACCAGGGCTTTCAGGCGCAAAGGATATGTCGCCCGCCACCAGCGCTTTCAGGAGCAAGGGGCACATCGCCGGCCACCGGTGCCTTCAGGCGCAAGGGGCACGTCGCCAGCAACCGGTGCTTTCAGGAGCAAGGGGCACGTCACCGGCCACCGGTGCCTTCAGGCGCAAGGGGCACGTCGCCGGCCACCGGTGCTTTCAGGCGCAAGGGGCACGTCGCCGGCCACCGGTGCTTTCAGGCGCAAGGGACACATCGGCCGCCACCAGGGTTTTTGGGTAAAAAAGGCAAACCTCTTTAAGCAGTATTCAGGTAGAGAGGCCACACCTCTGTACACCAGGGTTTTCAGCTCTGAAGGACATGCTTCAGTCTCTAGGGTTTTCAGATATGGAGAACACGCCTTCACTCGGGTTTTCAGGTACAGAGGGCATGTCTCCTTCACCAGGGTTTTCCAGTCCTGGGGAAACACCTCCTCACCAGGCTTTTCAGGCGCACAAGTGCTGCAACAGGGTTTTACAGGTACAGAAGCCAGACCTCCTTGTCTGAGGCTGACAGGGACTGAGGCCACACCTGATTCACTGTGACCATAAACTTACACCCCCCACCCCACCCCCAACACACAGACACCTCTGTCTGCAGACTCCAAGAACCAGGAAGAGCAAAGGACAGCAAGAGGATTTTGATATTCTAATCAGCACCAATATGAAAACCACCCCCACACAAGCATAGACACACAGCATTCAGGCATTATTTACTCACTGTGCAAATTGTACAACTGCTCCACTTTGGTCCTGACTGAAACATCAACAGCTAAAACTAATTAAAGTCCAGGGGAGAAGTGCGGAATACCATATCTCCTGCTTCTAGTAATTCCAAACAATCTCAAAGCCCTTCCAATACACATAGATGATGAGGTGAGGAAAAGGGGTTCGAAATTAACTTCCTCACACATTTTATCACTTTACAAACACAACCCACAGCATGGCTTAGCTTACACTCCTGCTGAGAAGCAAATATAACATCAAGAAGCTTGTTTCGGCATATTTTGTTGTCTTCACAGCAAGTACAGAAGAAAATGTTGTGAAAAGGCCTTTGAATTTGCAAAAGCATCATCACAGCATGACTGCTCAGTAGACATCGTGAAGAAGACCAGAGGCTGTGCTGAAGCTAGCATGAGGCAAATCAAGGCAAAGTGCGTCTGTGGTCCAGGCTTTCATGAGATAAACAGGAAGCAGTGTGTTTTCTGAAAGCTCATATAAGACAAACATAGCACAGCATGCATGTCGTCAAAGATCACATGAGATGACCAGGACACACTGAGATTGTGCTGCGAGTTAAAGCATTATGTGTCACTTCTCTTCAACATGGCAGTCAAAGACAGTTCCAAACATTCACTTGTCAGTTCCTGAAGTTCACTCCGCCTTCACTGGAACAATCTAAGAAGACAAGAGTGTGGTGATTTGATGCTTTGAGCCCATTTTTACACTTTGAGCCCAGTGTTTAGCATGAGCATTGTGAATGCTTTTGTAGGCCCAGGAATGGTCCAGAGATCTGATCCTTGGTCCTCCTGAAAGCGGTGTTCTGGAGTTTACTTAAACCTTACAGAGGCATCATGTGTGGAATCTATCCATGCTTGGGGCCACATACAAAGTAACGGATATCCGTTATATTACGGATATATAAAATCAAAGGACTGGAACACTCTAATTAGCTTACGTTTGTTGCATGAGCACTTGCCAAGAGACCGCAGTTAAAAAAAAAAAACCCACCACATCATCTTGTACGAGACCGGCTTCTTGTTCCCAGGTATACCTGCATCACCAGCCGTGCTTTCAAAAAGTGCGTTTTTCATCACTTAAGTGTTGGTACCATGGGAAGGTATTGGAAAAAAAAAAAAAAATCATTCCAAGGTTCAAAAATCATTCTTGCACATGAACTCAAACCTCCACATATAATAAGTCCTGCCCCAAAACGAGCCCAGAATCGGTCTTGGATGCGGTCTCGGACCAAGCGTAAAAACACTTGTACCGTAACATGAATGCTGAACTTGGGCATGTACCGTCCTTGACCGCCATGTAATGGAGTAATAAGGCATCTCCTTCCCTTGACTAGCCTGGGGTAGTGCCTTGAGCAAGCCCTAGCAACCACTCACTCCCCCAGATCAGGGTTACAACCAAAGACTGAACTCGGCAGACTGCATGGAGGAAACCACCACCTAGTGGTTCAACAGGCAGACCCAGCAAAACATTTGTGGCATGCAATCAGGGCGCCATGTAACACATAGAACACTGACTAATCCAAGTCAGACGCAAGTCATGAGTTCAAATTCAAATACCCACCAAATTGAAGTCATGGTCATCTTCAATCCTGTCAATCTTGCTGACCTGTGTACTGGCTACCTATTGCAGCTCACATCAAATTTAAGACATCTCTCAAGGGGTTTGGGCCAGCATACCTCCAGTGTCTCTTCCGCCCCTACAAGCCAAACAGATCCCTACACTCCGCTACTACTGGTCACCTGGCCTCTCCTTCTCTCTGCGCCTGCCCAACCTGCTCAAGACTACCCTCTGCCCTGGTTCCCTGTTGGTGGAATGACCTTCCCAGTGAGGTCAGAACTGCCGACTCCCTGACCACCTTCAAGTGCAGACTGATCACGCTCCCCTTCAGGCTACACCTCTCCCCTTCTTCCCTGCCCACTGTGTAACTGCATTGCGGTCTAGACCAACCCAAGCTGTGTACTGTCTAGCCTGGGGTTAGTTGTTTTGAATTCTCTTAGTTGTACTTTATATGGTTGGTTTGTTTCTTTGGCTGTTTGAGTTTTGGTACTTCAACAGATTATTACACTAGGTATTGCTGTCACTTGGTCAGCTGGCACGATAACTTTTTTTTTTTTTTGGTCTACAAATTTCAGCACTTTGTGTACCTGACTTCTGCATTCATTGTACGTCGCTCTGGATAAGAGCATCTGCTAAATGCCATGTAATGTAACGGAACCCCGAAGGACAAACATCATCAGGCTGAACTTGGTGACCTAATTCTGGTGTTTTTTTTCCAGCAGAGAGATCCAAGTATCCCTGACTATTGGTGTTGTGTCCGCTACGTCTTCAGAAGCCAGATCTGTGGCTATTATTAGAGCACAGCCTGTCACATTTTATTTTTCACATAATTATTCTTCATAATAACTATACCCACCTCTTTCTACATTAGATACAGATCCAGGCATTCCTTCAGCCAAATCAAAACAACTACGCAATTCATGGAATGTCAAAAACATGTGGCATGCTCAGCATTGGAGTAGAGGTATACCTTTTGTCCAACTTTAGTTATCTGAACATAATTGTAGCACATCATCAGATACTGTATGCTAGGATGTTTTTACCGATAAAGTCCTTATACAGGACTTCTTTCCATAGTGTTAATTAAAAAAAAATTCACAATAATCACATTCTGTGTTTGATGTGAGCGTCAGGGTCTACAATGAGTTCATTAGTCTTTCCTGCTTTCGACTTCTGACAGGATCAGGATTTCTGATGCAATTCTACCCAACAGCGGTGCAACCTTACACACCGCACTGCTCTCCTTCTGGGGGCTGCTTGGATGCAGTGTATGCAGGAGAAAGAGATGCATCGAAAAAGACAGACAGGTACAGCTTTGGCAGTGTGCAACAACAGCACTATGTGCGTCAGCCACAGTGGGCCCACCTTTTCGCGACCATAACGAGTTCATTTAAAAATCACTCCCCCAAAGGAGTGTACACGCACAACAACACGACTGCTTTCGCTTCCTTGACTGCGACACATGCATGCGGTGTGTGTCTGTGTACTGTAATTAAGCTGCGGTACAATAACAAAGCGAGGGCTGAGAGTGTACAGTGATGATAACAGCATTTTATGTGGCATACACTTTAACACAATATGCCTGAACTAATGCACATGATAATGCACTATTTGCTCTAATGGAACAGACAGCAGGTGCAAAGGAACATGGCGGGCGCGGTTCATCAAAGCCGGGTGCGAACGCTTTGTTTACTCAAATCCTGAGTGTGCCTTTTGATTTAAATAATGAAGATGAAGGTGAAAAATTGATGAAGCATAAAGGTTGGAGCACTGAGGCATGAACAGTACACAAGTATGTAGCGTAGCTTTCTATAGCATCTAATCAACACTTACATAACAATGAAAATGGATGGGAATGCTGTTTCTTTCATCAGATGACCTTTTCTGAAAACAGTGCTCATGCATAAGGAGTCGAGCGCCCGTGGGTTAGAATGTTTGCGGACTGTAGGTTCCAAGAGAACGAAAATATCCTTCTGCGCTCTTGGTTCATGGTAAATTGGGCCACTGGGGGTTATACAGGGTGGCAGTTCAGAGAGATTAGGGATTGGGGGCGAAACCCAGTAGGCTTAAATATGTCTGAACTCATGTTACTGATCCACAACGGAAATTTTTAGGCGGGTGCAAAAGGACGGCAACAAAGAACGAGTTAAAATGGACATTTAGACCGAGGATAGTCACTGTTCATAACGCCATGCTTCATTTTATGCCCTCACGAGATGGTAAAATTTATACTTCACCTCTCCCTTCATTTTGCATTACCCCCATTTTAGATTTTGGTTCTCTAAATATCCTTCTTCATATCCCTCATCATAAAATTCCTGTGCAGGGACTGGCCAAGGATGGGTCACGTGACATAAAATATTGATGAAGCAATCTATCTCGTGATACATGGTATATCCTGGATATACCATGAACTGATGTCACAATTTCAAGCTATACAGCCGATTCGAGCATTTCTCTGAGTATAGATATACGTATCATGATTACGCCAAGTAAACAACAAACATGGATGCCTCCAGTGAGTTTATGCCGAGATTCAATCTTAAAGTGCGTATCACGGGTAAATTCAGGAGCGAGATCAGTGTAATTCTCCTATTTTATATTAAACTTTGGTCAAATAT
>JAOBAM010000024.1:65826173-65839451 GCA_025212355.1 Notarius kessleri
TGAACAAGCTGAAGGTGTGCCATGATGAAAGGATTCACGTACCTTAATCGAAGATCTGTTGATATTAAAGCAGATCCGATGTGCATGGCCTCCGCTTGTGGTCTTTACGCAGGAGGAGAAAAAAAGAAAAAAGAAAGCTTCTGGTCTTGGTGTTCTTCCGAAAAAAGAGAGAGAAAAAAAAACGGAAAAAGGACAGCGAAAGTGGAAAGTACAAAAAGGAAAGCGAAAGTACAATAAAAAATGAAGAGGATACTGGAAATTTATTTGTAGAAAAAATAAAAAAGATTAGTAATTAACGCCAACACTTGTGGAAAAAAGACTCGTCGCAAACAACTCGGGAACCAGGAAGTGCATAGCACAGAATGCGCATGCGCAACCCAATCACCAATCTCAGTTGCATGAGCCTCTACCGCCAAACCATTTGTGGTAGAAGTGGATGCATCAGACACAGGTGTAGGGGCAATCCTATCCCAGCGGGTTGGTGAGAAACAGAAACTACATCCTGTAGCTGCCTTCTCGAAAAAACTTTCTTTGGCAGAGAGGAACTACGACGTCGGCAACAGGGAACTACTGGCCATTACGTTAGCTCTCGAAGAGTGGCGGCATTGGCTTGAGGAGTCCACTCACACTTTTGTTATTCTCACAGACCACAAGAACCTAAAACACCTCAAGAAAGCAAAGAGATTAAACCCTCGTCAGGTCAGGTGGGCATTATTCTTCATGAGGTTCAATTTCAGCATTTCATTCCGCCCCGGTTCCAAGAATGCCAAGGCTGATGCTCTGTCTCACAGTTTTGGGTTTATGCACCAAGATCCTGTAACCCATCCCATTCTCCCAACTCAGTGCTTCATGCAATCCATCACCTGGGACTTGGATAGAGAGATAAGAAAGGCTCAACCACAAAGTCTTCCCAATAACCTCCCTCCTGGTCTACTCTAAGTGCCCAAGAAGTTTCAAGGGCAACTCATCACATGGGCCCATGCGTCACCCGCCACAGGGCACTCTGGCAACCACTGCACTCATCTGATGTTAAAAAATAAGTATTGGTGGGAAAACATGCTGACAGAAATTAACCAATTCATAGCCTCTGGTTCTACATGTGCTCAGGCCAAAGTTCCTCGAGCCCCTCCCGCTGGCAAATTGTGCCCCCTCCCCATTCCTCAGAGATCCTGGTCCCATATAGCCATCAAGGATCTCCCGCCCTCTGAGGAGAACACCACCATTATGATGACCATGGACTGCTTCTCGAAGGCTCTCAAACTCACCCCCCTAACAGACATCCCAACAGCATCCCAGACAGCAGAATTCCTCTTCCAGTATGTGTTCAGGTACTATGGTATCCCAGAAGATATAGTCCGCAACAGAGGATCACAATTCATTTCTCGTTTCTGGACCTGCTTTATAGAGAGGTTAGGGGTTGCTGTAAGTCTCACATCAGGTTACCACACTCAGTCCAATGGCCAGGTTGAGAGAGCCAACCAGGAGATCGGTTGCTTCGTGAGATGCATAGAACTCCCTCAGACACTCCACTACACAGCTAACACCGTTTCAGTGCATACTCTGCCACCAACCACCCTTGTTCCCTTGGGACAATGCACCAAGCCAGGTACAGGTGGTAGATGACCAGTTTACACACAGCCAAGCAACATGGGAGGAGGTTCACCAACGCCTCGAAACAATCAAACACTAAGTATAAGGAATATGCAGACATACATAGAAGAAAAAACCCAGACTTCTCCCCAGGCGAAAAAGAGTATGGGTGGCTATGAAAAACCTGAGAGAGCCCAACACATGCAAAAACACTTCAGCCATGATACATTGGGCCATTCAAGATATTGCAAAGCATTACTGAAGTCTCCTACCACTTAGAACTCCCCTCTCACAGCAGACTATCACCCACATTTCACATCTCCAACCTCAAACCAGCTGTCCTGGGGCCCCTGGCCAAGAACACTCCAGTCCACGAACATCCTGAACACCTTCTAGAGGGGGAACCCATCTACCAGCTAAAAAAAGATTCTTGACTCCAGACAAAGAAGAGGACAAGTCGAGTACTTGGTAGATTGGAAGGCTATGGACCTGAGGAACAAAGCTGGGTCTCTGCCAAGGACATCCTAGACCCCCCTTCTCAAACAAGAATTTCATGCTCAATATCCACACAAACCAGCACCATGAAGTAGAGGGTGCCCTAGGAAAAATTCAGCTCCTCGAGGGGGCTCTGTCAGCAAACCTGCTATCGACACTCAAACTACAAGCATGGACATTCAAGACTACAATCCCCAAGACTCACAGCACCCTCTGTCTCCCAAAAATATTAACTACAGCTGACACTCATTTCCTCAATTAACCCTTCTCCTACTTAAACCACACTCACTCCACTCCAACGTGAAGTATTGTTCTGTATTCAGCCAGTTCATACCAAGCCTTGCATTTCTCTATCTGCCTCTCTATTTTCTGACCTTTGCTAGCCTTCCTTTGTTTACATCCTTTGTTTTGTCTTCTCTATGTTGTTTGCTGATCGACCGACCCTTGCTTGTTTCCTGACCTCGCCTCTTTATCGTTTTGGCTTTATCGACAGTCTGCTTCCCCGCTCTCCTCTGCATTTACATCCGTAAGTGCCTGCACTCTGACATGATGTATTAAGCTCCAGTTTATGAAATATTTATTGCAAGCATGCTTTGGATTTTCTGGGAAGGTCCTACAAGTCAGGCATTATCATGACATGACCATCACTAACAGCCTGCTTTTGCTATGGTCTGTCCACTAAAGAAATCATCTCCTGCCTTGCTTCTTCAAACCATTGTGTGTTTTTCTCATGACCATTGTAACGATGGCAGGCTAGCAGCCATCATCTCCCTCTCAGACACTCCTCGTGGCTCCGCCACTGTGCTTCTGAAAGGACAGCACCCCACTCACTGTGCTTAGCTGAGGCAGTTCAGCACCAGAAGACAGCACCTAGTGCACAGATGAAGGGAGGAGCAGTTTAAGGCAGCAGGGCTGGCAGGCACTAATGATGGCACACGCATTCACCCTTTACAAGCCACCAGAAGTGTATATAAGGACAGCATGACATGTATGGGGGTAGTATGTACTTCTGAATGCATGATCTGACCCACTGTATTTTCCACTTCAGATACCAGTTCAGATGATGCATATGCCACACACAGCCACGGCCCCCCTCCCCAACCCAGCCAGACAATATTGAGGCATTCCTGGGGCCCTTTGAGAGGGTCACGGAAAAAGAGGGGTGCCCTCTTAGGGGTGCCCCCTAGCATGTCCTCCCACTGGCTGAAGCCAAGGATTACAGCATGCTCACGGAAGAGATCCTGGCCCACTGCGGGCTCTCCGACACCTGATCCATCTCCAAGTTCCAACACTGGAGCTACAGACAGGACCCAGAAGGATGGCCTCCTGTGAATCTCTTGGAGATATCTCTAGCACGACAAACCAACCCCCACAGAAATCATAAAGCAGGCTGTCCTTGATTGCTTCAAGTGGTGCCTCCTGGATGAACAGAAGAGAGCTATGGGGATGAAAGCAGCCTAAGCCCCCAGGGATATGGTCTCTGTGCTGGAGTGTACCCTACCCACCCTAAAAATGGGGAGAGGAAAGGACCTCAGTCCAGTGTGAGCCCCAACATCACTTCAACTAAAGCCTTGGAATGCACCTTGAAGGGCACAGGAGGAATCTGTACCATAGCCCTCACCTCAGGATGGGCCAATGCTCACAAAGCTGGAGCATCACATGGCAGCTAGGCCCTTCAAGCCCTGGTTGGCAGGATGCGCTCTTCATACTGTCCCCAGCCGCCAGCTCTCACCACCACCCTCAGGCTGACCAATGTCCCAGTGCCTGCGCCATTAGAATCAGGGAGCACCATTTCCCTGGCTCATCCCTTGGCCCTGATTTGGACCTCCCTACCCCATGGAAGCCTGGCCTATGTGCACATGGATGTGAGAGAGCTCCCTGCTGCAGAAGTCCAGATAGGAGGCCAGTAATGGTGGGTGGCCAGTAATGGTGGGTCTGATCCATGATCTCCCTGTGCCCCTCCTTGTAGGCAGAAACTGGCCAGAGTTCCCTGCCTCTGTGGGTGCCCCAGAGTGGAGAAAGAAGAGGAGGAGATCCAGAAGGTCACAATAGCCACAGGAGCAACAGCTGCCCCTGGGACTGAACTCCTGGCTGAAGGAGAGACAGCAGCTATGGAAGCCAGAGCTGAAGGTGAGCCCTCCCTACCCATTAATCCTTTCTCCCTTGTCTCAGCAGGACATAAAAGGAGGGGAACTTCAAAGGGAAACAAGGAGGATGACTGGGGCAAGGTGCTACAGGTCAATGGGGAGAACCTGTACCCCAACCAGGGGCTGTCCCTGACCTACTTCCTGGTGAAGAGAGGGCTGCTGTATTACCATTGCAACCACCAAGGTGAGCCCTGGGACCTCCTCATCATTCCCAAGTCCAAAATCGACTCCATCATGCACCCAGCCTACACCCACCAACTAGGTGGCCTCCTGGGACCCAGAACATACTGGAAAAGATCTGGGATTGGTCCTACTGACCAGGAATGGTGGCTGAGATCTGCAACGTCTACCAGCAGGGCCTAATCCTCCTGCCCATCATCGGAGTCCCCTTTGAGCAGGTGGGCATGGATTTTGTAGGGCCATTGCCCGAGTCCACCCAGGATCATCAGAACAGCTTGGTCATTATTGACTATGCTACCCAGTACCCAAAGGCCATCCATCTTCATAAAGCCACCTCTAAAAATATCACCAGGGAACTGAAGCTCCTCCTCAGCTGTGTCAGACTCCCCAGTGACCTGATTATGGGGCAGGGCATTACCATTATCTCCAAGCTCATGGCGGACCCAACTAAGCTCAAACAACTCAGGAACTCAGTCTACCACCCTCAGACTGACAGCCTCCGGGAGAAGTTCAACCAAACTCTCAAGCGCATGCTGAAGAGTGTGGAAGATGAAGATGGGCAAAACTGGGACCCACTCTTCTATGTCTTCTTTGTAGTCCAGGAGTCTGCTTCGGCCGCTACAGGATACCCACAATGCTCCACAGGCACTGTCGCATAGCTGCCCACTGCTCTGGGTATGTATGTGTGCTAATTGCTCACTTGTGTGCATGCATGTGTTCACTGCTTCAGATAGGTTAAATGCAGAAAATGAATTTCACTGTGCTTGAGTAGGCAAGTGACAAATAAATACTTCTTACATCAAACATGAGCACATGTAGGCGGCCCAGACGGAACAACCACCACCAGCTGGCCCAACCCCAAGAGTTTTAGCCAGGTGACCCTATGCTTCTGCTCCTCTCAAACATGAGCTGCAAGTTCCTCACTCACTGGCAAGACCCTAGTGTGATCCAGGAGCAAAGAGGTCCCATGAACTACCACCTGCAGCAGCAAGGTTTTAAAAAAAAGTGCAAAATTCCCTGAGGTGGGACAATGAGGAACTGGAGACAGGTGCGACAATTCAACATGCACTTTATTTTTATCATTCACTTTTGAGGATTGTCCATGAGCCACTGGAACATTGCAAGAGCCACGAATAACACAAAAGGAAAGGTGACAAACTGGCCAAATGGTGTGGAAAAAGCCATTTTCTCTCAGGATAGAGGAGTCAAAGGGATCTGCCGATATCCCTTTTTCAAATTCAGTGTCAAGTAAAAACAAGCAGTGCCTAACCAATCGAGTAACTCGTCAACGCGAGGCATTGGGTACATGTCAATTTTCGACACCGCATTGACCTTTCTGTAGTTCACACAGAACCAGACTACCTTATCAGTCTTGGGGACCAAGACCACCAGGCTGCTGCAGTCACTGTGTGACTCCTTGATTATTCCCATTTTAGCATGGCCTTGAGTTCATCCCAAACCACAACTTTATTGTGTTCGGGCAAGCGGTATGAGCGACTACACACCGCCACCCCTGAGGGCATCTCAACGTGGTGTTCTATGAGGTGAGTGTGGCCATGGAGGGGCAAAAACACATTGCAAAACTCAGCTTGCAACTTGGCAACCTCCATGAGTTGGGCCAGCAAGAGGTGATCTCCACAGGGGATTGGGGTGGCTAGAATGGTTACTTTCATTTTTACCTCCAGCCCCAGCTCCACAACAAGAACAACAAGCCTTTATTTATTACACGTACTCTCAAGCACAGACTTAAGCACAATGAAATGTCTCCTTTGCATTTCACTCATCTGAAGTAGTGAACACACGCATGCACACACAAGTGAGCAATGAGCACACACGCATACCCAGAGCAGTGGGCAGCTATGCTACAGCACCCAGGGAGCAGTTGGGGGTTAGATACCTTGCTCAAGGGCACTTCAGCCCAACCTTCAGGCTATGGCTGCCCATGTTAATCTAACTGCATGTCTTTGGACTGTGGGGGAAACCGGAGCACCCGGAGGAAACCCACACAGACATGGGGGTAATATGCAAACTGCACATAGAAAGACCCCTGTTGGCCACTGGGCTTGAACCCAGAACTTTACCAGTGCCAATGCCATGGGGATCCCCTCATTCCAATGTTTTAGCAGATTGAGGTGGTATATCTGTAGTGCCCCACCCCTATCCATTCACTTAACCTCATAAGAGTAAGATATTTCATGAGGATATATTTATTATTTGTGCTAATTTGACTGCAAACAATAAAATATACAAAGAGTAATTATATAAAGAGTAATTATACAAGTTACTATGTATATCCTTCCTGGCAGCTCAAACCAATCTGGCCATTTTCCTCTGACCTCTTTTATCAATAAGACATTTCCACCCCCAGAACTGTTGCTCACTCAATTTTTTTTGAGTTTCACACCATTCTGTGTAAACTCTAGAGACTTGCTGTGTGTGAAAACCCCAGGAGATCAGCAGTTTCTGAAACATTCAAACCAGTCCATCAAGCACTAACACCCATGCCACAGTGAAAGTCACAAAGATCACAATTTTTCCCATTCTGATGTTTGATGGGAACATTAACTGAAGCTCTTGATTTGTATCTGCATTGTGCTGCTGTCAAGGAATTGGCTGATTAGATAACCGCATAAAACAGCAGGTGTATGGGTGTTCCTAATAAAGTGGCTGGTGAGTGCACACTATCTGTGCAACACTGCATGCCAGCGGTTTATATACACTCATCATGAACATGAATGTCATAGCAATATTGGGCTTTCAATGATCACTTTGAACTGTTCTTTTTCTGGTGAAGAATTCTGGTTATACATGGTGTAATGGCCATTGCCATATGTACATTTTGCTCTCCACCTAAAGGATGCATGATTATAACATGCTGTATACTGTACAGCATACAACACTATTTCCAAATATGTTGGGACATTGTGTAAAATATAAATATAAACAGAATGTGATAATTTGCAAATCATGGAGACCCTATATTTCACTGAAAATAGTACAAAGACAAAATATCAAATGTTAAAATTGAGAAATTTTATTGCTGTTTAGAAAATAAATTCTCATTTTGAATGTCATTCCAGAAACACTGTGGCAGCAAGGGTATGGTCGAGCTTCAGTTGTGAAAGGTGAGGAGTCAGGTTGAACCAGCAGGTAACATGTGAAGAGGTATACTTGTGTCTAATTACTGGCTATCTATTAATGTGTGTCTTTCTGATAGCCAGTAATGAGAGAGAGAGAGAGAGAGAGAGAGAGAGAGAGAGAGAGAGAGATGTGTCCTGCAATCTGTGCATATGTGGGTATAGAGGTAGTGACACTGAAAAGTGAAGGTTAAAAATAAAAGTGCATCTTGGATTGTAGTGCCTGTCTCAGTTCCTCATTTATCCCAGCAAAAACCTTGTCACACTGGTGCTGAAACCTGGGAGTGAGGAACAAATGCCACCATTAAGTCCGAACCAGTCAGAGAGCTCCTCCAGGAACTCACCAATGACTTCCAGTGCCAGCCCCAGGCACTCGTTGCACTGAGGATCTGGGGAGCACTTCCAGACTCTGCTTGAGGCCCAGGCAGAGGACCAGCAGGTGATCCAGAGCTTGGTCCAGTCAGCAGGTGCTCCAGTGGCCATTCCTGCAGCCAGCATGCCCATCCAGCTAGTCAAGATGGGGCTGCAGGATGACCCCAAAGACTTCATTGAGCTGTTTGAGTGGATCGCAGAAGCAAGCTCGTGGCCGACCTCATAGTGGGCAGCTTGACTATTGCCTCTCCTGTTGGGGAAAGTCCAGCTTGTGGCTTGGCAGCTCCTGGCCACCAGCATGCTGGAGTATCCCAACCTGAAGTGGGCTATACTGCAGCGGGCCATACTGCAGCAGGTTGGCCATGACCCAAAAGAGCAGTGCCAGTGCTTCCGCTCGCTGGCATATGCCAAAGTCAGCTGGCCGTTTGCATTCATGCAACAGCTTCGGGACGCCTACTGACAGTGGCTGCTGGCAGGTGAGTGTGACATTGAGACAATCATTGATCGAGTGACACTTGGGCAGTTTGTCACCCAACTGCTGAGCAAAACATCAACAAGGATCCAGTGTCACCAAGCAGCATCACTGGAGGAGGTGGTCCGGTTGGCAAAGGACCACCTGACAGCATTTCTGGGAGCAGGTGCTCCTGCAACTTCTCTTCCTCTCACTTTCACTTTCTCCCCCTCCCTTTTGCTCTCCTTGCCCCTCCCCTACCCCAGCCCCATGGAAATGGGGGGGCCAATTCCCCCGAAACCCACTCCCCGCACTCGACTGTGCTTGTGTTTCTTCTCTCCCTTCTCCTTTTGTGACTGTGCTGCTGTTAACCCCTCTCTTTCTCTCTCTCTCTCTCTCTCTCTCTCTCCACAGGTGGACTCATCCATGCCCACCAGAACTGGGAGTAAACCCAGGCAGATCTGTCAGTGCAGAGGGAAGGCTAGGACTTCCCAAAATCAGCACTTCTGTAAGGAGGTGGGGCTATTGATTCACATTCCTGACACACTGCAGGCTTCCCCTGATTGAGTGGGAACATACAGAGTCTTTGTGAGTATTCAAGGGGGTATACATCAGGCTTTGGTGGATTCTGGTTGTAATCAGACCTCCATGCATCAAAGCCTGATTCAATGCAGGGCACTGGAAAATGCACAAATGATGAAGGTCAGATGTGTGCATGGTGACCTCCACAAATATCAGCTAATGCCTGTCAATTCTGGGCAGAAAAGCATAGTGTGGAGGCGGCAGTTAGTCAGAGTCTCACCCATCCACTTATCCTGGGAACAGATTGGCCTGGGGTTTAAACCATTAATAAAACAAATAGTAGTGGGTGGGTCCTGCAGTAGTACATCACAGAGGAATCCTGCCACAACTTTAGCTGGGGAGGCAGTCCCAGGGCCATCAGTATCAGCTCTGCATCATAATGAGACAGAGAGTGGGGAGGGCCTTCCTCTATCTCTGGGAAATCCCCTAAGGGATTTGAAACAGACATGTGACGAGTCTCTGAGACATGCTTTTGACCAAGTGAAAGTAATTGATGATCAGCCCCTCCAACCTAACATTGCACTTTCCTTTCCGTATTTTTGTATAATTAAGGATAGGCTATATTGAGTGATGCAGGACACTCAAGCTAAGGAAGAGACAACACAGTTTTTGGTTCTGAAGAGCCGTAGGGAACTTTCATTCCATACAGCTCATCATAAGCCTATGGCTGGGCACTTGGGTCTGGACAAAACACTAAAGCATCTCATGGCTCATTTCTGTTGGACAGGGATTCACTCCAATGTCCACAGGTGATGTACAGCTTGTTGCGAATGCCAGCTGGTAAATCCAGCAGCCATGCTAAAAGCGCCATTGTGCCCATTACCGTTAATTGAGATCCCCCTTGAATGAATTGCCATGGATCTTCTCAGGCCATTAGATTGATCTGCATGCAGGTATTACTTTGTGTTAGTCATAGTGGATTATGCAATGCAATACCCAGAAGTCACACCTCTTCGCAATATCTCCGCATGCAGTGTTGCAGAGGCACCCTTCTGTGTTATCTCCTGAGTCGGGATTCCAAAAGAAAACCTGACTGACTGATCAAGGCAATACTTTTATGTCATGCACACTATGCAAATTGTACAAATTATTGGGGATTAAATCAATTCATGCTAGTATTTATCATCCATAAACAGACAGGCTGCTCAAACGATTTAACCAAATGCTTAAGAATATGATTCATAAGTTGATACATGGGGATGCTAAAAATTGAGATATGTGCCTAGACCGTCTGCTGTTTGCAGTATGCAAGGTCCCTCAAGCCTTCACTGGGTTTTCCCCATTTGAATTGCTGTATGGGCGCAAGCCCTGTGGCATCTTGGACATCATTAGAAAAAATTGGGAGGAAGGGCCTTCTCAAAGCAAAAATGAAATTCATGATGTCCTTGACCCGAGAGCAAACCTCCATGTACTGAGTCACATAGCCCAGGAAAATTTGCTACAGGCCCAAGAATGTCAATTTCACCTGTACAACAAAGGGACATGGCTAATTTGCACAGGGAGATAAAGTCCTCATTTTACTGCCCACCTCAAGCTCAAAGTTACTCGCCAAGTGGCAAGGGCCCTTTGAGGTCACAGGGTAAATTGGGGAGGTCGACTATGAAGTCAAACGTCCAGATAGAAGTGACACGTCAAATTTACCACCTCAATTTCCTGAAACCATAGAGAAAAGGGGTTCCTGTGGCTCTGGTGATGGTAGTTCCGGAGAGGGCAGAGCTGGGACCAGAGATAAGTCTAAAAAGTGCTGCCCAGTTCACCCTCATCTCCTGTGGAAACCACCTCTGACCGTCCCAGAGAGCACAGGTTATTAGTTTGCAGGAAGAACTCTGTGATGTGTTCTCACCCCTCCCTGGTCACACTGACCTCATAGAATATCACGTTGAGACTCCCCAAGGGTGGTGGTGTGCAGCCGTCCGTATCAGCTCCCTGAGCACAAGAAAAATATGGTTTGGGATGAACTCCAGGCTCTGCTTAAGATGGGAATAATTAAGGAGACATGCAGCGACTGGAGCAGCCTGGTGGTCTTGGTTCCCAAGACCGATGGGTTGGTCTGGTTCTGTGTGGACTACAGAAAAGTCAACACGGTGTTGAAATTTGATGCATATCTGATGTCAAGTCAAGTTTGTTTGTATAGCACTTTTAACAATAGACATTGTCCCAAAGCAGCTTTACAGAATCTGAATGACCCAAGACTCGTATTGATGAGCTGCTCAATCGGTTAGGTACGGCTCACTTTCACTTCACATTCAATTTAACAAAGGGATATTGGCAGATCCCCTTGACTCCATTATCCCACGAGAAAACAACCTTTTCCACTCCATTTGGCTTACATCAAATTGTCACCCTTCCTTTCAGGTTGTTTGGGGCTCCGGCAATGTTTCAGTGTCTCATGGACCGAATTCTCTCTCCCCACAATGCGTATGTGGCGGCTTACCTCGATGATGTAATCATTTATAGTAATGATTGGGAATGGCATTTACAGCATCCTGAGGTTGCTGAGGTGTGCTGGGCTCACACCAAACCTGAAGAAGTGTGCAATTGGATTGATGGAAGTATGATATCTGGGCTTCCACATGGGTTATGGGCAGGTGTGTAACCAAATTAATAAGACTGCAGTGATTCCGATCTGCCCGAGACCTAAGACCAAAAAGGAGATGAGGCAATTCCTTGGGCTGGCTGACTGGCTATTATAATCAGTTTGTGCCTAACTTTTTGAACGTCACCAGTCCACTGACTGACCTCACTAAAAAGGGGGCACCAGATCCAGTCCAGTGGACGGAGCCGTGCAAACAGGCTTTTGCTCAGGTAAAAGCTGTTTTGTGTGGGGGCCCACTTTTGCATTCTCCTCACTTTTCTCTCCATTTTGTTTTTCAGATTGATGCACCAGACAGAGGACTGGGGGCCATTTTGTCCCAGGTGGTGGAAGGGGAGGAGCATTCAGTGCTGTACATCAGCCATAAGCTCTCCATGCATGAGTCAAAGTACAGCACAATAGAAAAGGAGTGTCTGGTCATCAAGTGGGTGGTCCTCACTCTCCAGTACTACCTGCGAGGATGCTCATTCACCCTCTGTTCCGACCATGCCCAGTTCCAGTGGCTCCACCACATGAAAGATGCAAATGCACTGATCACTCATTGGTATCTGGCCCTTCAACCCTTTAAATTCAAGGTGGTCCACAGGCTGGGTGCACAGACAGTGGTGGTAGATTACCTCTCCTGCTGGGGGGGTGGAGTCAGCTGCAGGTTGGACAGCTCCCTGGCCTGAGTCGGGCGGTGGGGGTATGTGGCACCGGGAGCATGGTCGAGCATTGGCTGTGAATGGCGAGGAGGCAGGTTGAACCATCAGGTAACATGTGATGAGGTGCACCTGTATCTAATCACTGGCTGTCTATTAACCTGCGTCTCTGTGTGTCTTTCAGACAGTCAGGAACGAGAGAAAGAGCTGTGACATCCCGTTGTGTGTAGTGTGTTTATATGTCATTATAAATCACTGAAAATTGTCAAAATAAAGAGAACACACCTGTTCTGAAGCCTGCTTCCAGTTCCTCTGTTCCCCCAAAGTCAGAGAAGTGTTACAGACCTCATCAGAAATTTGTGATGCCCACCTGATTACAAATGACACTCACCTGTTAGCAGTCACACTATTACATTTACATAACCCCAACCCTCAGCGTCACTCATTCTCACTCTAGCATTGTGCCTGTGACAAATCCAAGCCTTAGTTATCTGCATGTATTTATTATTTATTCGCATCACTGATTGAATTGTGTCTAGTTTATGTTTACCTGCCCTCCTCACATTACTGAGTATTGTCCAGGCCTTTTCTTTGCTTTTATCATTTTTGATAAAACCAGAAAACCTGCACTTGTATCTGTATCTCTCCTTCATAGCCCTTAAGAAGTTCAAAGAAAATGCAGCTTTTCAAACTGTGCTGAAAATATATTTTCTTTGATACTCACTTTTTACATACAGTATACCTGGCATTGCATGTACTATTTATAACATTAGCTCATTCTCAAACATTAGAATTCCAAGATCTTGACTTGTATTTCACTTACAGATATGAAAAAAAATAAAAAAATAAGAGACCACTTTTAAAGTTTGTCACCATAAAACCTGATCTCTTTTGTTTCCATAGCTGTATGTTTACATTTTATTAAGAGTACATCAATCTAATAGGGAAATATACAGTCATAAAAATGTTAATTCCAAATGCCTAAAAGTTTCAGAATCACTGTTTTGAGAGAAAAAAAAGAAAAAAAATTTTCAATAACCCTTGCACTTTTAGGAAAAAGAAAAACAAAACAAAAAAGAAAGAAAGAAAC
>JAOBAM010000024.1:67473222-67484087 GCA_025212355.1 Notarius kessleri
GTCCGAAATCGCTCACTCGTTCACTACTCCCTATATAGGGAATTACTATATCAAGGACTATATAGTGAGCTCATTGGTAAAATGAAAAAGAAAAAAAAAACACTTTCGGACACTAGTCCATCGCGCTGGTATTTACGTCATTACTGTCACACAATTAAAACATGCCAGATCAGGTAGCTGGTGGGTTTCAAAATAATAAAAACATGCATGTATTTTTGTGATAAATCCATATTATACTGAGCGTACTTCCCACATTAATAAATACAAAGTACCTGCATCTTTCAGTTCTTTTAAATCAAGGCTGAATACTTTTTCTTCTTTGCCGCTGCCTTTTATTAAATCCAATTTGAGGCTTTGATTTCTTTCAGCACAACTGCAGTGCATGATGGGATATATTGCTTGGTTAGTGACTATCGGTTGTACACTACTTTTCGTGATGCACTGTGGGATACTTTGAGTGCACTATATAGGGTGTAATAATTCTCACTATACGTTCGGACAGCACTACAAAATGATGACCTCATTATATAGTCCACTATATAGTGAGTAGGGAGTGATTTCCGACACAGGGAAAGTTTCTCCATCATACTCCGTCCTCAACAAGTTTTACAGCAGTATCTTGATCTAGTACGTTGTCACTGTCTCCCAGCAGCCTCTGGATGTAAGGAAATGTAACAGTCTTTGTCAGCCAGGTTTCCTCTTGCCATGCAGTGGACAGTAAAGGGCGTACCTCCTACTTAGTTCTTGTTCTGGCATTCTTAAGACGTGGCCCAGACACCAGAGTTGTCGTGATCTTCCAAGATGTATGAGAGGCTCTGTGTTGGTCATCTCATATAACCTGGTGTTTCTGACATGGTCTGTGCGCTTGATATTCATCATAATTTTGTTGCACGATGCAGCAAAGGAGTCGATTTTCTTCTCCATATCACCAGAGATAACTTAAGATTCGTATCCATACAGGAGAACAGTGAGAGAGCCTGATTTTAGTTGCAGTGGAGACTGATGGGCTTCTCCAGATTTGTTCCAGGTTCCAGAATGCAGACCATGCTAGTTCCTTCCTTCTAGCTAAATCTGAGATGCCAATGTAGAACCTTGGTACCTAAAGTTGTCTAGGTGTTTGATGTTTTCATGTATACATTTTAAATCAGAATAAATCGATTGAGGTCAGTCCTGTTTAGCTGAGCGAGGTAGGTAATCCTTTTAATAATCCATCCATCCATCCATCCATGTAAATATTGGTGTCTGTTTACTTTTGCTATGAGAATCAACATGTGCCTTTGAGTCATTATGAGCTCCTTGTGTAAGAAAACAGTTCATGTTACAGATGAAATGATTGTGAGCATGGATGGACATTTCTTGTGTTGTTCCTAAACCATGCTATTCTTGCTATAAATGCTATAGATTTCTTGGATTGGCCGAACAACCAGGTCATCCTTGCTTCTAAACGTCAGGCAAATATCAAATGTTGAGCAATGTCTTTCAAGATTGGGTTCTAACAATTAGGTTAGAGTCCCACCCATATTCACAAAGCTCCGCCCCCAGGATCTGTGGTAGACTGTATAGTGTCTATAAAATGACTGACGAAAGGTATATCCAAACATAAGTATTTCAGACTACAGGTCCATTTTTCAAACAGGTTTCCTCAGCAACTTAATATACTTGTGTTAATGCTATGATTAATACATTGCAATAATGTAGTAAAAATCAACTATTGTACCTTTTTTAATAATTACACTTGGATGAGAGAAATCAATTAAAGACTCCTTATCATCATTATGGTGAACCTCGCTTCATGCATGTGCATAACTCTACAGCCTGTCCAGTGTCGCAAACATGTATTATAAACACTTCATTAGGAATCTGCATGTGGATTGTTGGGAATCTTTTTACATGTAAACCTAGACACAGGTGAGTTATCTGAGGCTTTTCTTGTCTCTCAGGTCTTTAGGTGCCTTGGCGATGATGCTGCTCAGTCCAGGCTGCACAATCTTGTACTGCATCTTCCTCTTCCAGGACCTCCAGGAAGCACCGGTCACGTTGTCCGAGTGCTGTGTGCTCTTCCTGTCCGTTATCTCTCAGGGCATCCTTGACCACACCCTCTACGGTTCACTGGTCTACCCACTGTTGGCACTGTTTGTGTATCCGTGCTGGTTGCTGCTCTGGAACGTCCTGTTCTGGAAATAACAAAATGAAAATACTGAACCTGTCAGGGACACCGATCAGAAGCACTCAGCCTGCCTTGGGGTGCACCTAAGGGGCAGTTTGGGGGAAACGGGGCAGGGCTTAATGAACATCCATGGCGGGAGTGGTCAAGAATATGGGAGGAGCTACTGAAACATAAGACATAGGAAAATATCAGGAAAAGAAATTTGCAAAGGACATTTTCTTCAAGTTATTTCTTCTGTTTGTTTTAGAAGATTAAATAGGAAAGTATTTTGTTTAACACTGGAAGGAAACACATGGGAAATATGGGTGGGTCTTTTTTTTTTTAAATAAAAGTATGCGTCAGTGTTTGTCTTGGTACTCGATACTTCAAAACAGCTAGCAGGACTCAATGAGTATTCACACTAATGGCACATTACACTGTGTGAAAATGCAGCTAGAAAGAGAACAAGCTCACTTTTTAAGCCTTACTGGCAGCAGGAAGCTGATAAACTGGGTACTTTTCTCTTAATAATGTCACAATGTGTTCTGAACAAAGTAAATGAGGCACAACATCATGAAGGCAAGCATACGCCACACTAACACAACCTGTGATGGTTTTAGTTTTCTTCTTTCTTGGGAAATCTGTTCTCAGAGTTGAACAGTCTCTTTATTTCTAACATGATTTGAATTGTACTTTTTTTTGTTAATAAAATGTCTAAAAACTGAAAGTCTGTGAGTGAATGCTGTCCTTGCAAATTATACACACTCAATAAGGATTCTCCAGCATTTCCTTGAAATCAAATAAACAGTATATCCACTGTACTATGTATTTCATAATCTTTCATTCTGAGAAACTTACTGGTAATGCACAAACTTCCTTTATGCACATTAAATGGTGTGTAAAAATGACTTCCCCTTCAAGATGCGTCTCAGATTTCTTAAGACGTTTCTCATTTAAGTTGTAAGTTGTTCTATGGACCTTGCTTTGTGCACAGGGGCATTGTCATGCTGGAAAATGTTTAGGGCCTGGTCCCACAACACCAATAATTATGACTATACCTATGCTTGAATTTAGTTCCAGTCTGGAGCAGTCACACCACAACTATAATCCTGACTATAATATCGGTTGGTCCTGCCACTCAGGTAAATAAATATATGTGGTTGTTGGTTTTCGCTGGAAAATGTAGCGGTTGTATGCTGTTTGTGTGCACACCCAGTGCACTCAGCAGCACACAATGGCTGACAGTGACGGTGAAGAAGAGCTGCTTTTGATGCTCATTTTTCACAGAAGGCAAAGCCGAAAGAAGAAGAAAAGGAGAATCTGGGTGCATGAAATCCTGCAGCACAGAGAGAAGCTATGAGAATTCCACCCTCTTGTTTGGGAATTGTCTTCCCATGAAGACAAGGTTTTCTCAGACAACGTCACATATAAATAATTACCTAGTTGGTCAGATATTTTATCGGATCAGGTCCAGGCCTGGAAAAATGGCTCCAGAAGCAATCTCACCGATACCGATAAATCCAGGCCTGGACGACAGGTATTGTTATCGGTCTGGTGTGAGCACCAACCACATAAACTGCAGGGAACCAATTTATTTATACAGTAGTTATCGCCATCCATCCATCCATTATCTGTAACTGCTCATCCTGTGCAGGGTCATGGGCAAGCTGGAGCCTATCCCAGCTGACTATGGGTGAGAGGCAGGGTACACCCTGGACAAGGTGCCAGATCATCACAGGGCCGACACATAGAGACAAACAACCATTCACACTCACATTTAGAGTCACCAGTCAGCCTACCTACATGTCTTTGGACTGTGGGGGAAACTGGAGCACTAGGTGGAAACCCATGCAGACACGGGGAGAAACTCCACACAAACTCCACACAGAAAGGCCCCCGTCAGCCACTGGGCTCGAACCCAGAACCTTCTTGCTGTGAGGCAACAGTGTTAACCACTACACCACCACCCCCTGACTCCCAGTAAAATGCTAAATAATCCACCTTAAGACATTCATTAACTACAAATAATCTGAAATGGATGCCAAAAACTAAACCTTGTATTTACATTTTTTTACTCAATAAAAGACAAGAAAAATTGGCCCTACTAGCTGATTTATACCAACCACCCCTATTGTCCAATCAAGCAACTGCATTATCAACTAATATACCAAGAACGTACAAGTTTCTTATAAAATGTTGAACTTTTATATGCACGTGTGATACCACGATACATAGGCATTTAGATACAAGTACACCATTTGTTCAACTCCTGGTCAAAAACAGAGTTCACAATTCACAAAGGAGCACAGAAGAAGAGTCAGAACCATAAATAACAATCAAAGAAAAGAACGAAAATAAATACACACTGGAACGACAAACCCCCACAAAGATATATTGTGAATAAAGTAACAGAAATACACAGAAATCAGTGAGGCTCAACAGGAAGCAGGTGAGTGAGAGTGAGCTAATATCCGAACTGGATTGTGGATTTGTGATGGCTCTTGGATTGGTGTTGGATTCAGATGTGGCAGATATACTGTAATCCAATGCATATACAATTAGCAGGAGAAATAGACCATCCTATACAATATTACACAATGCCGTTCACATAAATGGGAAATTTATTTCTATATGCACTTAGGCAGGCATTCATGGGTCCACTGTCCATTAATGTCTAAGATTCATTTAGTCATTATTTGGTGGATGGAAATTGTGGCAAAAGCCTATTAGTATTTATGTTGTACAAAGCAATGATGGCTGATTTATGTCTTCTCATTATCGATTACCGGGTTTGTAACCAAATACTAATTGAGTAATTTTGAGTTCTGCTACATAACTTCTTTAAAATGAAAATAAATGGACCTGTGATGGAGCATTCTAGTATTTTCCAGCAGCTAGATTTGGACATAATTACATGCCCCTTTTTTTCAGTGAGAAATGGTTGTGGTTTTTGTGGCAAGGCAAGTTGTGTTTCAATTGGTGAAGATTTTGTGTTATTTGCTTATAATTCAAACTGGTTATACCATACACACACCTGCCCTGTATGGTGATTCAGAGCATACTGTAAAGAGGACGGGTCGGTAGGCATCTTCTCCCTATCTGCAGGTGCTCCTTGCTGCGTAGTGGATGGGGTGCTGAACAGACAGCACCCCACTCTCCATGCAGAAAACAAGCAGCTGCAGGTCAGCGCCTTGTGCAAAAGACAGCATCGCACACACATGCACAGGGAGGAGTGGCCAAACACAGCACAGCTGGCAGCTACTGATTACAGAGTGCTCATTCACCCTCCAGGAGCTTGTGTCAGGTGTGCGTGGCAAAGGGGTGTGCGCGGCAAAGCATGTGAGTGCGTCCACCTGAAAGTTCATGCTGACGTCCTGGGTTTTCTCTCTCAAAGACCAGTTCAGACAATGTTCTCACACAGTGGAAGATGGGAAGGATGCCTCCAGATAGGGGTCCAAAGAGGTGCATGGACGATAATGGTTGGTCTATTCCCCAATCTCCCAGTGCCTCTCCTTGTAGTTAGAGACTGGCTGGGGTTTCCCACCTCCATGGCTGCCCCTGAGCCTTGGAGGAGAAAGAAGAGCTCCAAAAGATTGCCACAGCAACCACTGTGCACCCTGCCAACTGCCCCTGGGACCAGGTTCTTAGCCGAATGAGAGACAGCAGCAGCAAAAGCTGAAGGTGAGCCCTCCCGACTCCCTAACCCTCTCTCTGCTTTATCCCAACAGGCCATAAAGGAAGAAAACTTTGGGAGAGAGCAAAAAAAGGATGACCGACTGAAGCAGTGCTGGGGTCAGGTGCTACAGATCGTTGGGGAGAGCCTGCACCCCAACCAAGAGCTGCCCCCAGTGTACTTTCTGGTGAAGAGGGGATTACTGTACTACTACCGCAATCACTGGAGCTAGTCCTGTTACCTTCTCATTATCCCCAGGACAAAAATTGACTCCGTCAGGCACCTGGCCCACACCCACCCACTAGGCAGCCACGTGGGACTCCAGAACACACTGTAGAAGATCTGGGATGAGTCAGGCATGGTGGCTGAGCTACACAAATTTTGCCAGCAGTGCCCCCAAATGCCAGGGGGCCTTTCCTTGCAGGCCAGCTCTGGCTCTGTTGATCCCCTTTACCATCACTGGGGTCCCTTTTGAGGGAGTGTGCATGGATCTTGTAGGGCCACTGTCAAAGTCCACTTGTGACCATGAGTACATCCTGGTGATCACCGACTACACCACACAATATCAAGAGGCCATTCCCCTCTGCAAGACTACTTTAAAAAATATCACCTGAGGGCTGATGCTCCTATTCAGCTGAGTTGGGATCCCCAAGGACCTGCTCATGGACAAAGGTCATGGACAAAGGTTCTCTTTGTCTCCAGGCTCATGATGGACCTGTGTTGGCTGCTGCAGGTAAAACATCTCAAAACCTTAGTTTATCATACTCAAACTGATGGCCTCATGGAAAGATTCAACCAGACCCTCCAATGGATGCTGAAAAGGGTGGTCAATGAAGATGGCCAGAACTGGGACCTACTCCTCCCCTATGTCCTGTTCGCTGTGCAGGAGACTACCTAGGTCTCCAGAGGGTTCAAACCCTTCAAGTTTCTTTTTGTCTGGTGACCCAGAGGCCTACTGGACACTATCAGGGAAGCCTGGGAGGAGCAGCCATTCCCTTTCCATTCCCTCATCGACTATATTCAGGAGATGCAAGAGCAGATTGAGAGGGTGGCCCCATCAAACAGGAGCACCTGTGAGTGGTCCAGAGGGAACAGCAAAGGGTCTACAACCAGCTGGCCCTAGCTGTGGGAGTTCTGGCCTGGTAGCTGCATGCTCCTACTCCTCTCCAGCATGAGCTGCAAGTTCCTAGCTTGCTGGCAAGGCCCCATGTAGTCCAGGAGTGAGTAGCTCCTGTGAACTACCACTTGCAGCAGCCAGGTAAGAGAGCCCTCAGCCAAATCTATCATGTTAATCTATTGAAATGCTGGATTGAAACAGTACCCACACTCTCAGCCTTCTCTGTCTTCCCTGCATGTCCCACTGGGCCAGAGCAGGTCCACAAAGAAGAGGATTTAACACCCACCTAGGTACAAGAGATGAGGGAACTGGAGGATCAGTTTAGGGAGGTGTTATCTCCAGAGCCCAGGAGGCTTCACCTCCTGCAGCATGACATCAAAACCTCTCCAGGAATAATCATCTGACAGTGGTTCTATTGAGTCCCAGAGGCCCACTGCCAAGCTATAGAGACAGAAGTAGCCAAACTGTTTCAGGTAGGCATCATTGAGGAATCCATCAGCCCTTGGTCTAGCCCCATTGATCTTGTACCTATACCCAATGGAAGTGGGTTCTGTAATGACTTCCAGAGGCTGAAGGAGGTGTTGGAGTTTGACAGCTACCCCCTGCCATGAGTGGATGATGTCATAGAGCACATAAGGAGGGCCAGGTTCATCTCCATGCTTTACTTGAAAAAAGAGTACTGGCAGGTGGCCCTCTCCAGAGATGCGGGACCCAAGCACCCAGTCTAGACATCAGCAATACTGAGTTCTTCCATGGGGTACTGGCAACATTTCAGAGGTTAATGGACACTGTCCAAAGGCCTCATCGTGCCTATACCACAGCCTACCTGGACAACATGGTCATCCACTCCATCAGCTGGCAAGATCACCTTCACCACCTAAGGGAAATGCTGAGCAGACTCCACAATGTGGGACTGATGGCAAATCCCAAGAAATGCCACCTGGGGCTGATTGAAGCATAGTATCTGGGATACCGCATAGGCTGGGGGCTCCTGAAGCCCCGAGAAAAGAAAACTAAAGCCAGCCGCCTTTACCCCTGGCCTACCACCAAGCAAAAGGCATGTATCATTTTGGGACTGGCCGGCCAGTTTGTGCCTAACTTTGCCTCTATAGCTTCCCCTCTGTCAGTTCTTACCAGGAAGGGGGAATCCAAGAAGATCCACTGAACACCCACAGCTGAGTCAGTGTTCCAGGCCCTCAAAACTGCCCTCACCAGCTCCTCAGTTCTGAGGAACCACATCAGAAATGGGCCTAGGAGCCATGCTGTCACAGGACTTTGAGGGAGAGGCACACCCAATCGTCTACATTTGCTGGAAGCTGACTCCTACCGAGCAAAGGTGTGCAGTGGTACAGCAAGAAACCCTTGCCATCAGATGAGCCATTGAGGAGTTCTGTTATTATTTGGCAGGCAAGCATTTCACCCTGGTTACAGACCATGCCCCTTTCCAGTGGCTGGCCAAGGAAAAAACACTGGCAAGGAGCCGGCAACAGCAATGCAAACAACCTCTCCCGACGGCATGTACTCTAGGTCCAGCTTTATCCAATGAGCAGCTTGGAGCTGAGGGAGGGGCAATGTAGAGATGACGGGCCGGCAGCCATTTTTTCTCTATCTGTAGGCGCTTCTCCCTGTATAGTGGCCATGGTGTTGAAAAGACAGTGCCCCACTCCCTGCGCCAAAAACAAGCAGAGGCAGTTCAGCACCACGGGCAGAAGACAGCACCGTATACACACACACACCTGTGGTGATTGATACACACGCAGCAATTTTCCTGGTGATTGATACCAAATGCTCACTTGTTGTCTTTCTTGATTGATGCCATACCTCAGTGTCTGGAGATTGATACCATATACACACACAATACATTTTCTGTTATTTTTACCATATACTCACATGTAGTATTTTATGTGGTGATTGATGCCATGATGTCATGTACTAACCTATAGTGTTTTCTGTGGTGCTTGATACCATACACTCAAATATAGTGTTTTCTGTGGAGATTGATGCTATGAAGTCATGCACTCACCTGTAGTAGTTTCTGTGGTGATTGATATATGCACACACGACTGTAGTGTTTTCTGTGGTGATTGATATATAGACACTCACTTGTAGTGTTTTCTGTAGTGATTGATGCCATGATGTCATGCACTCACCTGTATTGTTTTCTGCAGTGACTGATGTCATGCACTCACTGGTAGTGTTTGTTGATTGATGCCATACCCTCATCTGCAGAGACCATTCTGGACGCACATGTTCCAGAAAGACAAATATCAACCCTTTGCCCACGTCATAGTAAACATCCTGACAAATAATGTCCACTCGTAATTTCTAATTAAAGGCAGCCATTCTGCCGAACAGCCTCCGGGGACACTGGTGTATCTGTGCAGAGACTGATCGCTCGGAAATCTCATTACCTTACACTTCTGTGTGCCAAGAGCATTACGTGCATCTTTCCAGTCATCACAGCACTGCAGGGCTTAACCACGTTAAAACAACATATTCATTTATCATACAGCTAAAGCGCCCATATGTTTTGAAGCAATGACATAACATGGCTGGATCAAAGATGAACCTGCACGTAAATGCTTTTCCAGAGCGGTTTTATCCATCTTCTCTGCCTTCACCAACATTGAGGTATTAAAAATGTGAAATAATGCGTTAATATCTCATCCTTTCATGGCTCAATGAAAATCAATTTAGCAACATTTCACAAGAAATGAAAGCAATGACATCATGTAAACTAAAAAACAAACAAAAATCCCTTAATGCGTTCTATCCATGGCAAGAAAAATAGCTTCAGCAGAGCATGTCCTTGTGCTGTCATGGGGCCTAAATAATCCCTGTTTTCTGATGGCAGATATTTCTGCTTCATACTGTTATTTGAAAGATGAAGGTTTGCTTTCTGCATGCATGTTTGCTATAGTCGGGGAGTTCAGTGGCATTTCCCGTCATACATCTTCTCCAGGAATTTCTCTGGAGGTTTAATCAGTTGTGTGGATAATGCCCTGGGTACTTTACCTTATATCCTGTGTGCACCACTGCAAAGTGATTACTTGCTTGGCTTCAAAGCAACAGGCTGTAATTTCAGTAGGGAGTTTTGGAAAGGGGACGTCTCCTAAAGGGGAGTCTATTGTGTGTGTGTGTGTGTGAGTTAGTGAGGTGACTGCTGTTAAACGTATTACACTCGTTTTGATTCCTAAAAGGAGTATAGTAGCCATTTATTAAATTAAACACGCAAAACGTAAGTAGTATGGATGTTGTAACCTGCAGAGGATGAAAGTGGTTAAAGTCTGCATTTTTTATTCTGTAATCAGAGTCCATGAGTTGAGGCTAGAAACCAGGCGGGGTTCAAAAAAGCAGGAAGTAAACCAGAAATATAGGACAAGGCAACTGAGGAAAGAGAGGAAACATTCAGCCAGAAACAAAGGAAACACAGAAAATGGAAAACAACTGAGAACACTGGAACTGGAAGAAACATGGAAATAAAGCTCGGACTTAATGATCAAAATGCGTGATAAGACATCACGGTGAGACGCTGAAACATCAGGGCTTAAATCGACAAATTAATCAAGAACTAATTCAAAACAGGTGCATACAATCATGACTCAATATGGAGGTAAACCAATGACAAGACGGTGGCAGAGACAAGACTCAAATCAAAACAGAACACATGTGGCTACATCAACAAAATAGAACTGGAACTAAATACAAAACACATGATTCTGGGAGCGGAGACATGCCGAGAGCTGCAGCACGCACTGAGGGGGGAGATCATGACAGATGTAACCAAATATGAATATATTATTCAGAATAGACAGATATGTTCTAAATAGATACAAATAGGGCGGCACGGTGGTGTAGTGGTTAGTGCTGTCGCCTCACAGCAAGAAGGTCCGGGTTCGAGCCCCGTGGCCGGCGAGGGCCTTTCTGTG
>JAOBAM010000024.1:68827674-68838260 GCA_025212355.1 Notarius kessleri
TAGGCTCCAGCTTGCCTGCGACCCTGTAGAACAGGATAAAGCAGCTAGAGATAATGAGATGAGATGAGATGAGATATAAATATCTTCTGTCAAATTATTATGGCATGTTACAAAAAATAAAGAAAAAAATCTGAGTCCTCATCTCCAATTTACGATTCTGAATGCAGTTAATGCACAAGTCCAAGTCAAGTCACAAGTTCTTAAAATGAGGGCATGAGTAGGACTCAAGTCTGAGTCCTGGACTCTAGTACTACAAGCCTGCCTTTTAGTTTGATATGTAAGCAATAGAAGGTCAAAATGTTTAGTCTTCTCTTAAAGGACAGAAAATTACAGTTCTCTGCTGCCTCAATCAATAATCCCCTGAAGAAAAATGCTCTTAAAAAGTTTTGTTGCTTCAAATGCATTTCTAAGTCTAATTGATTTACGAATCTTTGTAGGGCAAATTGAATGAGTGAAACAAATAGGTGTATAATTGGGCATAAAAAAGAGAACAGAAAAGACATAGCAAAATTCATACTCGATTAAGATGTACAAAGATAATATATAGTTTCAGATGAATTTTACTCTCTGAAATGAAATAAAATGGAGCTCTCAACGCTTGACTTCCTAGTTGCAGCCAGACTGTAATTGTTAATTCATTTCTTTTAAAGCTCACTGACACCAGAGAGACTTCTTATTTGTTCAGCCTAGTGGACCTCAGACAGCATTTCTCTTCCTCTCTGAATCATCTGTCTGAAATGGCTTTGTTCATGTGGCAGCATGTCCTTAGATGACCCTGAATAGATCAGAAGCAAAATTGGTCATTATTCTGAGTGTAATAGAAACAGAATAAGCACAAAATTGCTAGTGTATCTCTGAAAGCCCCCTGACCATACTTCAAAATCATTTTTATGTTTTATTTTTTTTTTCCTCACAATGGGCTGGCTCATTTGTTATGACCTAACAGCGACATTATTTCAAGGGACTTCATGAGAATAGTTGAACATGCCATAAACCTGTCTCTGTGGTGAAGTCATTATATAGCATAACACCCCATGTACAACCTGTTTGTAGACAGAGATATGAGGCCAGGTGACAAATAGCAGACATTAAGGAGTGATGCTCTGTATCTTCTTCATCTCCTGATCCATTATTATGGAGCAAAGAGACAGAGATGTTGCCTGCTGAGAGAAAAACAGCAGGCAGAGAACAAGCTAATGATGCATTGGTTCTGAGATGAGACGAGGTTGTGCCCTGAGGCCAGGTCGATGCACGCAGAATGTGCAAGAGCTACTCACCTCTGCAGAGTAGCAGCAGGAAGTATCAACATCACCGAGTGGGCAGAGGGCAACACACACTGCACATAAGCATGTCGGATATGCCAGGGAACAGCAGAGATAAACAAAACCATGTGTCATAACCTATCAACTGTGCAGGGTGTGATGGTCACAGCCCTGGTGTGATGGTTACGGTATCACTTCAGCAGGGCTAACGATGTGTCACAGATTCTTCATGTGAGATGAACTCTTTTCTGTCTTGCTCTGCTTTTATTGTTCTGCATGTACATACAACGCTCTGTATCCAATGTTGAGTTAAGCGTTCACAGTAAGGACTTAAACACTATTCTGATATTACACAAGATTTATGCATGCACTATATCAGTGATAAATGAGATTATATCTCATGCACACATCAATCTAGCGACTCTGTGGCTTCATTAAATTGTGCATATAAAGTAACTTTCTGTATATATGAGGTGCAATCAAAAAGTTCTGGAAGTGCTCCTGTTGTGAACCAATGGAATGCGGAAAGACCATATGCATGCAGTAGCTCTCATGGGCTAGTATGCCCTGTGACGTCATGCTGTCAACATCAGGACCTGTGTTACATGCATTGTTTTGACAATATGCACATGCACATTTGCGATTTGCACAAGCTTTTGTGATTGGCGTCAGAGACCCTTGAAATGCATCACCAAGCCTACAGCAATGAAGCATTGAGCCAGGCAAGGTGTTTTGAGTGGCGTTGCACTTCAAGAAAGGCAGGACATCACTGGAGGATGATGATGATCTGCCCTGTTTGAGACATGAATGACACTCAAAACACCAGGCCCAGCTCATTGCTTCATTGTTGTAGGCTTGCTGCAGCATTTCCAGGGTCTCTGTTGCTGATTCCCTGAGGTTTGTCACAGAATTTCATGTTTGCTCTCATGTCCATAGTAAAATCGCAAATGTCCATGGTGTCACAAAAACGCAGGTCCTGATGTTGGCAGTGCAACATCACATGGCATACTGTATATATACTGTCATATATGCATTTGCAAAGGGGTCGGATATATTAGGCAGCCAATGAACAGTCAGGTTTCAAAGGTGATGTGTTGAAAGCAGGAAAAATGGGTAAGCATAAGGATCTGGGTGATTTTGACAAGGGCCAGATTTTGATGCCGAGATGACTGGATCTAAGCATCTCCAAAATGTCAGGACTTGTGGGGTGTTCCTGGTATGCAGTGGTTAGTACCTACCAAAAGTGGTCCAAGGAAAGTCAACTGGTGAACTGGCAACAGGGTCATAGGCAGCCAAGGCTCATTAATGTGAGTTGGGGAGCAAAGGCTAGCCTGTCTGGTCTAATCCCACCAAAGAGCTACTGTGGCACAAACTGCTGAATGAGTTAATGCTGACTACGATAGAAAGGTGTTAGAACATACAGTGCAGTGCAGTTTGCTGAGTATGAGGCAACATAGCCACTGACTGCTCAGAGCGCCCATGCTGGCTCATTTCCACTGCTGAAAGTGCCTACAATAGGTATGTGAACAACAGAACTGGACCAATCAGCAATGGAAGAATGTGGCCTGGTCTAATAATCATATTTTCCTTTACATCATGTGGGTGGTTGGGTGTTGCTTACCTGGGTAAGAGATGGCACCAGGAATCACTATGGAAAGAAGGCAAGCTGGCAGAGGCAGTATGATGCTCTGGACAATGTTCTGCTGGGAAACCTTGGGTCTTGGCTTTAATGTGAATGTTACTTTGACATGTTTCACCTACCTAAACATTATTCCGGACCAAGCACACACCTAAATGGCATTGATATTCATGAAAGGCAGTGACCTCTTTCAGCATGGTAATGCACCCTGCGACACTGCAAAAATTGTTCAGGATCATGACAAGGAGTTTGAGGTGTTGACTTTGCCACCAAATTCCCTAGATCTCAATCTGATCAAACATCTGTGGGATGTGCTGGACAAACAATTCCAATCCATCGAGGCTCCACCTCACAACTTACAAAAACTTAAAGGAACTATTGCTAAAATCTTGATGCCAGATACCACAGCACACCTTCAGAGGTCTTGTGGAGTCCATGCCTTGATATGCCAGAGCTATTTTGGTGGCATAAGGGGAACCTACACAATATTAGGCAGGTGATTTTTAATGTTATGGCAGATCGGTGTATCTATCAGACTCATACTCAACGGGTGGGCCTAATGGGCCTAGGCTTGCCCAAAAAATGCACAGACCTCCAAGTTCAGATGGAATTATTTACATTACATTAATTTAGCAGACACTCTTACCCAGAGCAATGCACAACATATCCAGAGCAGCCTGGGGAGCAGTTGGGGGTTACTGTAGGTGCCTTGCTCAAGGGCACTTCAGCCAATCCTGCTGATCCAGAGAATCAAACCAGCAACCTTTTGGTCCCAACGCTGCTTCTCTAACCATTAGGCCATAGCTTCCTCCATAAATAAGCCCCCATAAATAATGTTATTGTTTGTTAAATTGGTTGATAATACAATTCAAATATTGTCAAAAAACTCCTGAAATAAAGAAAATGTGTTCTAGTTTTTATTGGGATAATGCTTGATGGGTTTATCTGACATATGTATGAGCCAATTAACAAGTTTACTTGGCTCAGTCACATTGCACCAGTGTGTGTTCAACTATTCACTATCCTTCCAATTTTCATAAGAAGTTTCTGCACACAAGCTTTTTTTTTTTTCTCTGTAATCCTTTCGGTGAGTAGTAGCAGTAGCAATGAAGCAGAATTCTCTTAAACATTACCAGCCCACTAGCCTGCTCTGGCTCTGATCCATTAACCAGCACTCAGCCTTCACTTGACACCAACCCGTCAGCTGTAGGTCCTCTGTGGGAGTGTGACTCATCTACTCAACTCATCCTGCCACAGGATTCTGACCCAGCAGCAGGATGCCCATCTACCTCTGGAAGTGACCACAGCATCAAGAGTGTGACAATGCTAGGACTGCAATCTGATCTGCCAGGAGTACTTGAACTAGCAAACCAACCATAAAATATTCCCTAACAGTGTGATATCTGGTAAGGAGCAGTGCTTCTAAAGCCGACAGTATGATGAATTTAAGTTGATTGAGTACAGTAAGATTAGGGAGGCAATATTTTGCAAGGCATGCAGGCACTTTCCTCACAGCCACACTGAGTACACTTTTGTGAGAAATGGATTTTAGGATTAGAAACACCTCCATCAAGCATGCCTCCATCATGCTAATGGCAAGACATACACAGTTGCACTGAGTCAGCTAGATGCATGCAGAGAGAGCCACTTGCCAAACAGCCAAGGGACTGTTTTAATTCAAATTCATGGGGATGCATTTGTGCAAAGAAATAAAGAACATTTAAAAGTTGTGCTAGATATAGTCATGATTTGTGCCAAACAAGGTCTCTTAGAGGCCACAAAGAAAGTGGTGACACCCTTAATAAAAGAAACTTTTTTAGAAATATTTAAATCGGTGTCCAAATATGACCTGGACATTGAGGCTAGACTCAAAGTGCTGTCATGGAATACAACACTCATGAGCCCTGAAATACAAAATGAACTTATTGAATGGGCAGCCTCACTGCTACTTGGAAAAATAAAGAACCAAATACAAATTCCCAATACCTATTTCACCATTCTGGTTGATGAGTATAAGTATAAGTTTGTGGCCGTGTGCCTTTGCTACTTTCATGCAGGAGTGAATAAAGAAAGGGCAATTGAATTCATGGACATATCGGACATGTCTGCCAGTGGAAAATCATAGAAGATGGATCCATGGGTGCCAGGGCCTTCTCCTATGTTGTACAGAAACTTTGGAATTCACTTCACCCTCATACCTGTATATTGGACTCCATAACAGAATTCAAATCCACTTTTAAAACCCATTTTTTAAAACTAGCTTACTCTAACTGCATCAACTGAATCTTATTCTGTATTACAACATTGATTTTGTAACCTGGTTCTTTGCATGGTGGCCTCCACATCTGGACATATAAGCATATTTTTCACTGTGAACACTCTGTATACCTTTACTACCAAAGTGCATACACAAAATCTTCCAGGAAATTGATGAGAGATTCACTTGCAGCAACAACTCTTGGAGCTCAAACATTCCACAGACACCCGCTGGAGCTCCAAGTGCTAATGCTGTTAGATTCTGTAATTCTGAAAATGCTGGCTCAATGCTCAGAGAAAAATCCTCTCCCACTTGAACTACTGCAACTCTCTCCTTGCTGGCCTTCCAGCATCTGCCATCAGACCCCTGCAGCTCATCCAGAATGCTGCAGCTCACCTGGTCTTCAACCTCCCTCATTCTTCCCATGCCACCCCTCTGCTTGCTGACCTGCACTGGCTACCTATCGCAGCTCATATCAAATTTAAGACATTAGTGCTAGCTTAACAGACTGTCAAGGTGCTAGGGCTAGCATACCTCCAGAGTCTGATCCTCCCCTACATGCCAGCCAGATCCCTACACTCTGCTACTACTGGTCACTTGGCCCCTCCTCCTCTCTGCTTCTGTCCAGCTCACTCAAGACTGCTTTCTGTTCTGGTTCCCCATTAGTGGAATTACCTTCCCACTGAGGTCAGATCTGCTGACTCCCTGACCACCTTCAAGCACAGACTGAAGACTCACCTCTTCAGGCTGCACCTCTCCCCGCTTCCCTGCCCTCTATGTAACTGCATATCAGTCTAGACCAACCCAGGCTATGTACTGTCTAACCTGGAGTTAACTGTTTGAATTCTCTATTTAGTTGTACTTTGTATGGTTAGTTTGTTTTCTTTGCTGTTTGCTGAGTATTGGCACTTCAGCAGAATATTACATTAAGTAATATTCTGGCACTTTTTCAGTTGGTACTAGAACTTTCTTGTCTACAAGTTCAGTACTTCATGTACCTGACATTTGCACAGATTGTACGTCGCTCTGGATAAGTGTTTGCTAAATGCAATGCAATGTAATGTAAATTGACTATTAAACCCTAAAGGGGATATACATCTCAGGGCTTTCCCCAGAAAAAAAAATATCAAAGTGGTGCTACTGATGCGGAGCCCAGCCCATAAGGGCTGGTCTGGCCTGGAGGGCCCCGAAGGCTGTTAGGGGGCTCCGGGGCCCTAACAGAAAATTTTGAAATTAGAGACTTCAAATGGTGCATTCTGGTGGCATATAGGACTGATTTAGGCACAATTCAACATTATTAAATTTGCTGTTTTTTACTTTGTCAAATATGCAAGGGACAAAATTTAAAGGGCAAAATTATATTTGAAATGAAAACACTTTTAGCATGCCTCTTCATTTTCCAATTCCAGGATGCCAGGAACAGAATTGAGGTCAAATCACACAACAGCACCATCTCACTATCTAGCGACTAGTGCCTAGAATGGGGTTTTATGTATAGTTTGCAAATGGCAGTCAGTGCAGGCAGCGAAGCCATTTATTTTCACTTCTGGGTTGAGTACCAGGATAGCCTAGACCAGGGCTATACAATTAGTTCATAATGAGGGCCAGTTCATGAAAAATATCCAAAATGAGGGGCCTGAGAAATCATCATCATCATCATCATCATCATTATGTCGAGCAAGCTCGGACCCCCATGACCCTGCCTCTCCAACCAACTTTATTCTGCATTACCGCAGGCAGTTCTTCTACTAGGCAGCCCGTGCCGTGTTGTCCTGTGGTTAATCAATGTAGGTATGTGCAGGATGACCCACAGAGGTGGTACCGTGTTTGGGCTGCCATAGAAGGAGATCGCTCGCCAGCTCTTCCTTGTTGCGCCAGCAGTGGCCAGCAAACTGTAATCTTCTCTCCTGGATGGTTGCCGATACGGGGGAAATAAATCCGTATAATTCTTTATTTGTTAGTTGGTCTTTCCAGGAGATATTTAAAGCTGTTCTTAACATTCTTGTAAAGGCACCGTCAAGTGAGGATTGGAGTTTGGAGGTGAGTGTCCAGGTAGTTGACCCATAAACCAGGACAGATTCAATGGTGGCTCTGAAGAAGTTATGTTTTAGGTCTGGTGGAAGGTTGGATTTCCAAACTTTATCCAAGCTGTTTAGAGCTCCCCAGGCTTTTCCAAGATGAAGCTCAATGTCTCTCTTGGAGGATGCAATGTTGCTGCCTAGATATATGAACTTGGCAGTCTCTTTGATGTCATCACCGTCCAGTGATTTGATGGTGCCTTCTACATTGTAGGACATTAGCTCTTCAATGACGTGAAGTAAGGTGGTGGCATCTTCTATATTGTCAGCAAAGAGGATGAGATCATCAGCATAGTCAGTATCAGTTATTTTCTGTTCTGGATAACACCAACTCTGGGTTCTTTCCAGGGTGAACCAATTTGTAGCACGTAGTCAAGGCAGATAACAAACAGATAAGGGGCAAGCGTGTCTCCTTGCTGAACCCCTGCAAAGATGTTAAAAAAGTCAGTGTCCCTGTCAGGAGAGCGGACCATGGACCGAGTATTGCTGTACAACATTATGATTGCGTTGACTGTTTCTTGGGGAATACCATAAGCATGGAGAATCTCCTTCATTTTCTCATGGTGGATGGAGTCGAATGCTTTGGAGAAGTCTAGAAATAGAAGAACAGCTGGCAGGTTCTTGGCTTTTACTCCTTCGGTGATATGTCTTACTGTAAGAATCTGACCTGTTGTTGATCTACCTTCATGGAAACCATTTTGATTACGATGGAGATGGGGTTCTACTTTAGGATGAACACGGTTGAGAATAAGTCAATTGTAGATTTTCACGGTGATTGCAGTGAGTGTGATTCCTCTATAGTTGGTTGAAACCCCGAGATCTCCTTTCTTAGGAAAGGGTACAATGCAGCCTTGGGTCCATCTGTCAATATGTTGTCTGCTATACACAGCATTGTACGTATCGAGTAGTTTTTTGTTGAAAGCTCCAGTTTTCCATACTTCTGCGGGGATGTTGTTGAGTCCACAGACTTTTCCATTAGCAATGTTTTTCAGAATGACAGAGAGCTCCTCTACTGAGAAAGCCCCTTTCTTTTCATCAAATTCCTTGAAAATTATTTGTCTGCTTGAGCTATTGATGATGGTTGGTGGTTTTCCAAGAAGATTTTCAAAGTGCTCTTTCCAGAGATCAAGTCTTTCTTGCTGGCTTGAAGCTTTCAACTTGGCTTTATTTGCACTCTTCCTCCCGCATATTTCATTGACAGTTTTCCAAGCTTTGGTTATATAATGGGACATAAGAGTAGATAATGAACAGAATTTAGAACATAAAGGGTTTTTTGATATTTGACCCAAATACTCAAGTCTGTACCTAGGATTTGGGTCCATTTAGAGGTAATGTGACAAAAGTTTACTCGAAACTAGTCTTTGCCTCAGACACCCACAGCTCACAGAACATCTAATACATTTTATACACGTTTCTGGTCACAAGCTTCAGAATCTTTCATTTTTATAACTGATACAAGAACTAACATGGCAGCATGGTGGTGCAGTGATTAGCATTGTTGTCTCACAGCAAGAAGGTTCTGGGTTTGAACCTCACAGTTGACGGAGGCCTTTCTCTTTGGAATTTGCATGATCTCCCCATGTCTGTGTGGGTTTCTTCTGGGTGTGCTGGTTTCCTCCCACTGTTCAAAGACATGTCGATTAGGTAAAAATACCCAATCATTTTGGTTGCACAAGCCAGTGCATACTTATTTCTGGTCCCAAGCCTGGATAGATTGGGGAGAGTTGTGTCAGGAAGGGCATCCGGTGTAAAACCAATGCCAAATCAAATATGCGGATCCAGATGATCTACTGTGGTGACCCCTAACAGGAGCAGCTGTGAACTAACAGATGCCCACAATTTGCTTGTGTAGCTTGATTGACAGGGAAGAAAGTAACAGCATCCCATCCAGACAGCACAAACAGTTTTGCTCTTTCAGATTCCCAGCCACGGATGGCTCAAATTATAAGACCAGCATGTTGAGGTGGACTGGAGATGTTCTGGAATCCACCAGGTTCTACACTCACATTTCGACTCAGCAAAATGACTATATATTAATATATAAAATGCAAATCTACCTTGATTTGACCCAGCTGGTGGAACTGTGCCAAGCATGTTGTGCCCCAGAAGTACAATGTATTCTGGACACATGGATGTTAAGGAAAGACTGAACACAGATTACAAAAAAGATTAAATTATTTATGTATGCTATTACATACCATTTTATTTCATAGTACACAGTTTTACTGTCCTCCATGCTTGGGTAATTTCTGTAGTTTCTGCTTGAAGATTTCTCTAGCCTCTCTCTTTTTCCCTTTCCTACTTGTCTCTCAGTCAGTCTTTTCTTTTTCCTAGTCCATTTAATTCAGATGCAGCATGAAACAGAATCTGACCAATTAGAAAAAAATGATCAATTTCACTCTGATTTGGACTCGGGAAATGGACTGACAGGTGAGAAAGCCCCCAGCATGCAAAATCCCTCAAGTGCCAGTTTCGTCATGCATTTCAGGTGCCTACAAAAACCTTATTTGTTGAGGTTACTGGAGAAGACCTTGATAGTCTCTATAAGCTTTTGCAGGAACCTCTAAATACATCACTGGGGTCCACCTCCTCGAAGGTCTTGACTTCAAGGCTTCTGGAGAAGCCTTTTTTTTTTTAAACTGAGTCCTCTATCACCTCAGATTATTCCTAGAAGAACTCAAATGGAATGACCAAGTTGTTTATGCAACCACTGACCATGAGAACCATGACTGTGTTGGGATTTACTTGTCTGAATTTGAAATTTCCTTCAGTATATAAGTCCAGCAAATAGATTTCATAAATACTAAACAACTTTGAATGCTTAATGCACTTGAACCCAGTTTTGTTGGTTCTCTCCTGCTGTATTTGAGAAACTAGGATTCTGAATTGAGTTTTTATCGGTTCCAGTCTGAAGATATTACTGCACATTTAACTATCATTGCTGTTAGTTATTAATGAGAAGAGCTCTCAGGTTGCGCATTTTCTCACCAATGCTACCCTCGCGAGCGAGAGGAACTACAACCTGCTTGACAACAAAATGAGGTAAATAATGCCTCCTCATCTCCTTACTCTACTCATTAGGCTAGGAATTTCATCAAAGCACTTCTTTCTAATAAAAGAGTTACAAAATCCTATTAATTCACTTCAATGTGAATGTTGAAAGATATTGTTAAGCATGTTTTGCTATTTACTTCATGTTGTTAGCATATAGATAGATAGATAGATAGATAGATAGATAGATAGATAGATAGATAGATAGATAGATAGATAGACAGACACACACACACACACACACAGAGTCTCTTGGGGTATGTCTCTATGAGCTTAGCACATCTAGCCACTGGGATTTC
>JAOBAM010000024.1:71760062-71773868 GCA_025212355.1 Notarius kessleri
GTTTTACTGAGCATCTTACAGAACCAGCCACAGTTCTTCTGGACACTTTGACTGTCACACTCGCTTCTTCATTTTGCCCCAAAACCCAGCAGCCTTCATTATGGTTTCTTTTTTAATCTGAAAAGTGATCTCTTATGGAATAAACTGCTCAGATACACACATTTTTTTCCTCTAACATTAAATTTTGTGCTGGAAAACGAACGCTTGGACTCTAAAATGTTTTGACTCGATAATGTAGACGTCACAAAAATAGAAATCTAGAACAAAACAACAGTTTGTATGGGGGGGTGGCAAGACTTTTGCACAATACTGAATATAAAACATTAAATTCTGTACATCAGCAGATATTTAGTACAGCGGTGCATGAAATTTTGTGAACCCTTTACAACTTTGTATATTTCTGCATAAATGTGACCTAAAATATCAGATTTTCACACAAGTCCTAAACACCGATAAATAACTAGTAATCATCGCCCGTGAACCTGATTTCCTCCGAGTGGATACACGTGATGTAGAGCTCACTGTGTTCTGTCAAAATGACGTAAATCGCTCCGTGTCTCCTCAGAGATGTATGCTTGGCCCTAGCGGAAGTCTCCGGTGAGGCGTTGATTGCGAGGTCCTGTACAATTGAAACTCTCAGGCGAGTGGGGGAGGGGATTCCCCACTGAGGCTGTGCGCAGTGTATTAGCGTGAGCATGTAGCCTACGGGAAACTAATAGTGTGTCGGATTAGCACTAGTTTTGGAAAATGTTGTCTTGGGCCCCTCTGGGGTGTCACCAATCCATGTGCAAAGTCTGGAGTACGTGTGGCCAGCCGTGTCAATTTGCACAGCTGAACAGACAGACAGACAGACAGACAGACAGACAGACAGACAGAGACTTCTTTTAGTAGTATAGACGGTTGCCAGAAACAACCAAGGGGCTCACAACAGATAGTAACACGCAAAGGTTCACATACTTTTGCCACTCAGTGATATGTAAAATTGCATCATTTTCCTTAATAAATAAATGACCAAGTATACTATTTTTGTATATTATTTATTAAACTGGGTTCTCTTTATCTACTTTTAGGACTTCTATTGATGTTTATGCAGAAATATAGAACATTCTACAGGGTTCACAAGCTTTAAAACATCGCTGTATAGATACTCGACTTACAAATACTACTGATGTGACTGAATGCAGGTCACTATAGTTTTTGGAAATGAAGTCAGAAAAATAAATTCAAAGAGCAAACTTGTCTGAAAGGTCCATCACCGTGCGAGCTACTCTACCTGTTCCAGCTGTTTCTGAACCACGCTCTGTTGCTCAGTCACGTGTTTCAGCTGCTCGGCATCTTCCTCAGGGAACTCACGGCCTGCCTTTTTCGCTGTGCGCTGTTTTGCTGAGAGGGCCTTTTTGGATTTCCTGTGGGCCCCGATCTGTTCTTCCAAAAACTTCTGCTGCATTTGAAGAAGCTGCTGAGTATCTTGAAGCCACTCCTCATATTGCTTTCTCTGGGCATCATCTGAAAAGGGTGGCGGGGTGAGAGTGGGGTGGGTGTTATGACAGGAAAAGCTTTCATCGCATCCCAAAATAAACAGCTTCATGCTAAACTATAAAGACAAACACTTACTGACAAATCCAGGTCCAAAACTCGGAGGGTTCGGCCTTGTCAGCTGCGGCACTAGCTTCCCGTCCTAAAAGCAAAGCGGTGTAAATGGCTTAGCAGCTGCCATATTATACGAGTGAAAATATAACAAATGCAGGCTTATGCATGCACTACCTGTCCAAAAGCATGCTGAGGGAACCCCACTGCTTCTGGTCCATGTGCTCCAGGCATCTGCTGCATTCTGTCCCAAAAGAGAAACAGGTAAGAAGCGACACCAAATTTTCAAAATACTCCCCTTGTTTATACATTGTTCTGGTAAGTAATCTCTAAAGTGAAATAAAGCTTTAACATCCTTACATTTACAGTAACATCATAGCTCCTTTGGGAACAAATGTCAGTGTAGTAAATAACCAAGACTTGAGTAAAATGGCGGTTTACGATACGGTTCAGGCCACAAGTTTACACACACCTAGTCTAAATTCATAAATACATTTAAACTCACTTTCACAAGCCCATACATTTCATGTTACCATACACTTCCTGTGCTCCAATTAGGGTATCTACTTTATTTCCATAAGAGACGATTTCTCAATAAGAGCAAGATTTACTTCAGATTTCACTTACTATAACAGATTTTCAGTGGGGCAAATATGTAGATACAGTTTGTTAGTATTTAAACTTGCATCAAACACTCAGGGGTTGCATTCCACAAGGTTCCTACAACACTTCGCCCGCCCTCAACGGCAGAACCTTCGCCCGCCCTCAACGGCAGAACCTACGCCCGCCCTTCCCGACAGAACCTTCGCCCACCCTCAACGGCAGAACCTTCGCCCGCCCTTCCAGGCAGAACCTTCGCCCGCCCTTCCAGGCAGAACCTTCGCCCATTCTTCCACACCAAATTTGTGCAACTTGTATGCCTTGACATGCATGTTCAGTCCACAAATTTTCTATGAGATTTAGCTCAGGCTTTGTAATGTCTACTCCAATACTTTCACTTTGCTGTCTTTAAACCACTTATTACAATGTCTTACAGGTTTTGCTTCAGTATTTCTAGATAATCATTCTTCCTGAAGCGCACCAGCCCTCTTTCCAGCAAAACACTCCCACAACATGATGCTGTCAACCCCATGATTCACAGTTGGGATGGTGTTCTACAGCTGCACTTCCACACTCGGAAGCTTCAAAAAGTCATTACGCCAATTTATGGAATCTTCCAATCTTCTAAAAACTGTATGTAAATTGGAATTATGATATAGCAAATAAAATATTTAATAAATCTGTCTCTAATCATTTGTTTTAAAGTTACATATCTAAGATGCGAACAAAACAGATGTCCTACCGAAGTGACGTGCCAAAAGAAACGTAGGGCAGCTTGAAGTGTGTGGCGTTGTGAAAAACCGAGAGGTGTATGAAAACCTTTGGCCTCAATTGTACAGCTTTGTGAAGGGTTATTTACCTGGCCATGGGAGTCATTCCCATACTATTCTGTGCCATCACTTTATTAATTCCTTTCAGGGCCACCATCTTGGCCTTCATGATGGGGTCGGTAATAGCGTCAAAGTCTACACAAATAAAAATAATAATAAATCCAGGGAAGACAAAAACATTGCAGTTACTGGAATATGCAACATTTAGACTGTTTAGATTTGATCAATTTCATGGGTCTTAACCATCAAAACTTGATCTACATAAAAATAAAAAGTGTAAATGCACCCAAAATGCATGTGAAAAGGTTTCAGGTAGTGGTCTGAGACACAATCTAGCTACATGGAAAAAATATGTCCAATGTGTCACAACTGACAACCAAAGCCACTCCCAATAGATTACGTACATCTTCCATGAATTATTCAGTCAGTGCCTTTAAAAACGGCATGGGGAAAAAAGTGACTTACACCAGCTTGTATATAAAGAAACTATACAACGAGTAATAACATTGAGGCTTGTGTTCTAATAAGCCAGCAATTAGATTTCAGTCTGTCTGACCAGTTGATTTTACTACAAGAGTAAATGAATGTGGTTAAAATTTTAGCAGCATACAATCCAGGTACAAGATGCATGAACTGACCAGGTGTAAAATGGGGTCTTACATTCCTTTGACTTTCATATCAATGAATGATCAGTATTTAAACAGTAATAGCCTTACCAATATTAGGGAAAAAGGGGTCATTCGAGCGCTGGCGAATCATAGCCTGCATCTGCCTTTGTTGTTGCTGCTCCTGCCTTTCCTGATCCAACAGATCTTGCAGAAGGAGGGGTTGCTCGTCTAAGAGAAGTGGTCTGTTTGACTGGCTCTGTTGTATTTTTGGGTCTTGCTGCCCTATGGACCCCTGTGGATACATCACCTGCTGGGCCTGTGGATGAAGAGCGTGGGGGACAGGTTGCTGGCCACTCAGCATGGGCAGGTTTATGTCCACTTGCTGGCCTGGTGAAGTTCCAAATCCTTGGACTGGTAATTGCTGACTGCCAACTGGCAACGTATTTGGGTTTCCCAGTGGTGTTCCATGGGCAAGCGATGCATCCATTCTGTGTCCCACCGTCATTGCAGGGTTCATGTCATGGTCCTTGCTTTGTCCCTGCAACATCATGCCCATGCTGGGTTGAAGTTCTGGACCTTGGTGAGGGGGTGCTACAGGGCCAATCCCAGAGTCATCAAGTTTCTCTTTGGTTAAAAGGCTAGACAGCACTGGAGCAGAACCAGAAGGGACCCCTGCATTTGACAGACCAATCTGCTGAGGCGATCCCTCAAATAGATTCGACATTTCTCCTTGACTATTTTTACTGTCTAGAGACCTGTTGTCACCAACAGAATGGTCCTCACTGATGACTGAATCCTGTTTGACCTCTGTTTTTGTATTGCTTGTTGTCAAGAGACCACCAGCACTTTCCATTTCTAGGTTTTCTTCCGGTTTGCCATGAGAAGGTGGCTCAGCATTCTCCGATTTAGTCACGGTTTGAGGAGATTTCTTCTCAGACAGCACGTTCTGAAGGACAGAGGTTTCCCCGTGATCATCCTCTATGGGGTCACTCAGATCTAGCTCTTCATTGAACATATCCTTCTTGTCCTCGAGGTTCAGCTCAGGATCAGCATAAGCAAGGAGGTCAAATTTCCCAGATTCAATGAAATCATCAAGGTGAAGGTCATTTGTTTCCAAATCTATATCCTTGGCATCATCTGCATCAAGGTTTAAGTTTTCCAAATCATCATCAACCAAGTCTTTAACTTCTACATCCTCAAGGTCCTTTACTGCCGAATCATCTGCATCCAACTTCTCTATTCCATCACCACAAGGCAATGGGATCTCTTCTGTTGGACCTGGGACTGTCTCAGCTAGAAGTGTTGGTTGGGTAGAATTAAGTGCTTCACCACTAACTGAATGAATGACTGTGGTTGATAGTGCAGGATGCTGTGGAGCTGTATTCTCTGGCATATTTGCTTGCTGATGCAAATTCTCCATGCTTGCCGACATTTGCAAGTGCCCAACAGATCCTTGTTGTGGTTGACTCACCACTGGAATCGGAGGCCGTGGACCCTGGGTCCCAGGGAAGGCCATATTTTGCCCTCCCATTAAGCTGGTAGAAGATCTTTGGGAATGATTTGGATGGTCCAAGATGTCGGGTGGCAGAAATGGTAGCCTGACTCTATTCTCTGGTGCTCTGTGCCGAAGCTCAATAAAGGGCTGGCCCATTATGTTGTGCTGTTGCACTGGAAGGCCCCGTGGTGGAAAGTGTTGGGGAGGGCCCATTTGAGGGTTGCCTCCCATTGATCTACCTAGATCAACTGACAGAGACCTTCTCATCTGTGGTGGTACATCAACCATTGGTCCGCCTTGCATCTGGTGAGGTGGCCGGAGGAACGACTCCTGACCTGCTGCACCAGATGGAAATCCAAACCTATTAAAAACATTTCAATGAAACGTAAGATAAAATAAGGAAAATTAATTATGATTTCACAACCTTGGATGCTCAAAATTCTATATACTTCATTTAAGAGAAGAAATATCTCACCTAGACCCTTGTGGTCTCATGATCATATTGCTCATATCCCTGGAAAACTGAGGCCGAGGACAACGAGACTCATCAGGGAATGGTGCTCGGTGATCACCAGGAAAAGGCCCAGGAAATCTCTGACCTCCATGCATTGGTGAAGCTCTCACAGTTCCAGGATACGGGGGTGGAGGGCGACCTAAAAATGCATCGCCTTGTTGTACAGAATCTTCCTGTGACCAGTGCAATGGAGTGCCAGGTGTAGGAGTACCAGTAGCCTCTTGAAGTCCTTTCTCCTGTCTGATAGCACTCTTTTGCTGCTGCTGTTTCAGGATCAACTGACGTAGTCGCTGACGCTAAGAACAGGGAAAACAAAACAAAAAAAAAAAACAACAAAAAACCACACATATAATAAGAGAAGAGAGTTTGATTAGCATCAGATAACTAAAATAAATAGTTTATAAGATTTTACCTGTTTAAGTTTTTCCTCTGTATCCCCTAGTGATGGTTGCATTGGGTTCTGAGCATCAGAAGAGCTGCTTGTAGCTGGAGCCAGCCTTTCACCTGACTGTGGACATGGGGTCATAGGTACTTGCTTAAAGGGATCATGTATAGGGGTTTGATTAGCATTGGTCTGTGGCAAGGAAAAGTTTTCATCGGAAATGCCAGGATGTTTAGGGGTTTGAGAACCTGGACCAACTGGATGAGCAAACTGATCAGTCATCCTGTTTTGAACCTGATGGCTAAATGGATCTGAGGTATGAACCACAGGGCCTGGCCTTGGGGTTCCAGGAGGTTGAGCAAATGGGTCATTGAGAACTGGTCTTGGTGTTCCAGGTGGTTGATCATATGGATCTGATTTAGTGGTCAGAGGTGTTCCAGGAACCTGTGTGTATGCGTCTGCATTTCTTTGATTACTTGGGGATTTAGAGTATCTTTCTCCTGCTGCTGGTCTTGGAGTACCTGGCATCTGGGCATATGGATCCATAGGGTGAGATGGAGACTGTCTGCAGCTAGATGACTGTGCCTGAGAAAACTGTTCTATAGGTCGAGGTGTAGGAGGCGGCACTGAAAACGGATCAGAATGTGGCCTTGGAGTACCAGGAGGCTGGACACAGGGTTCCTGAGGTCGGGGAGTACCAGGTGGTTGAGAATAGGGATCAGCCATTTGTGAAGAGTATTCTGGTCTAGGTGTAGATGGTGCTTGTGCATAAGGATCCCTTTGAGGATGCCTGGTCACTGGCAAAGGCTGTGCAAAGTGACCTCCTGAAGCCTGGCGCATCATTCTGCCATCAGTATTGAAAGCATCTCCCAATGATGGATGAGGGGTGAGAGGTTGATGTGCATAAGGATCAGTTTGCTGACCTGGACTAAAGCCATCTGAGGATCCACGTCTCATGCTTAGCTGTCCTGTGCTGAAGGAATCTTGAGGAGGATGTGAGGGAGGCATGGGGGTTTTAAAAAGCGGCACAGAGCCAGCTTCATTACTTCCAGGAATGGGTGCCGTCAGCGGCCTTGAGAAAGGGTCTGATAGCACCACACGTGGAGGCATTCGCTGGTATGTCTCTGATCTCTGACTCGGCCTGGTGAAATCTCCGGATGTAGTATTCACCAACATGTATCTACCCTGTTGTTGCTGAAGATGCTGTTGCTGCTCTGATACAGACACAGACCGGGGAGGACCAAGGGGTTTCACAAATGGGTCTGCTGGCCTGGGTGTGCCTGGTGGCTTTGAATACATGTCAGCATTCACAGGTGTTGGTGAACCAAAGGACTCGTGGGCTGGAGAAGGCCTGCCCCTTTCCTGCATGTCAGATATCGAGCATTTATGAGGTGTACTTGATCCCGATGGTGGGGGTCGAGGAGTACCTGCCATTTTAGCATATGGATCCCAAGGAGAAGACGGACGGGAGCCGGATGAACCTGGAGAAAACATCTGAGGAGACTGAGGCTGAGACGATGACGACCCCTGTGGGTACTGAGTATCCTGGGTGGGAGTTTTTGCTGCCGATGACGGAGGTGGCAGTTGGGGACGCAAAAACACATCATCTGAAGATGAGCTTGAGGTTGGTGTGCCAGGATGTTGGGGCCTCACAAAGGTATCCTTGATTGCCATGGACTGTAGAGGGGATGTGTTGCCTCCACTGGTGGGCTGAGGTGTCATGGGACTTTTACTCCCACTGTTGGGGGTATCTCCACTTGACTGTCCACTGAACTGTTGCTGCTGAAGTTGCTGCTGTTCATTTTTAACCTGCTCAAGCTTCTGTGTGGCTTCAATCTTCGCTTGCTGTTTGCTCTTTTGTCTCATTTGCTGCCATGGAAACCAGAAAGCAAATGAAACAGTTCAGTTGATGAAGCAGTTAAGACTGAATTTTATGTTTATCTAATGGCAAAAATGCTCTTTCCCCTCAATCCTTAAATAAGTTTTGAGCATTTAAAATGAATTGTTAAGACATGCAGGGAAAATGTTAATGTGTATAACAATATCACGATGACAATTTTTTTTTTTAAAGGCCAAAACCTATGCTTCGGGTCAAGGGAAAATACACCAGTAAAAATATATTCCCTCTACAACTCAACCTTCTGCATTGTTTCCTGCATCTTATAAATTTGTCTTTATTGCTTCTTGGCAGATGAATGCCAAAACTGTTCCTCGCTTTGGGATCTTACCAGAGATTTTTTTCCACATCCTGCAGCTATAGATGCTTGGTTGGAATGTCCAAAAAGGACGTCTTTATTTGTTGATTTTATGGCTTTGCTTTTTGGGACCTTTTCCTGCTGCTTCTTAAGGGGTCCCAACATCTGATTTAACTCTCCCTTTTAAATGCAAATTAAGAATTAGTAGACTGTATGGCAATTCCAAATATAAAGAAAGAAATAGCCACTTAACCATGCATTTACATAATATTTTGCTACAGGCCATGTCGGCTTTACAGAAAATACCCATCATGCACAGTTGAGGTAACCCTGCAGAAAACTTTTACAATGGGGGGAATTTCCATGCTATGATTTTTTTTTTTTTTCAGCATTCAGAACTACAGGCAATTTCATTTTAGGCTTATTACCCAGATAGCATGTTAATCTAAAACAGTAACCAATTTAGTCCTCCTGCTGATAAAAACAAAAAACAATTAGATTTTCCTCAAACTGCTGTCTGGATTCAATTGACCTAAACATGAACTTTGCTCTAAATCCATCTGACAACCTCTCTTGTCCTGATCTTCAGTGACATGGTGACTTAATGATGTTAGTCAAACAGCAAATCCAAATGAAGTCAATTAAGGTTAGGGTGATGGAGCTGATCACAATTCATAAAGCCAGAGCTTTGATCAATGGGTAAAAACCCAGCTTAGCACTACATTATTTAAATAAAAAAAAGAAAAGAAAAGAAAGAGAAGAGAAAACCCCAGGACTGTCAATCACCTGTCTGAATTTCCACTCCTGCTCATGTTCAGACTCCTTTTGTTTGAGAGGGTCTTTGAAGATCTGCTCCGTGTCCAAGGACATGCTTGGGTCAAAATGGTCAGGAGCCTGCTGCTGTTGCTGTCTCTTCAGTGTGTCATTAGACAGCTGAACCTTATTTATGCGAAGGGCTGCTCGGTTATCCCGAGCCATTTGCTAGAAGGTAAAAGGAAAAATAAAAACCAACAAATACACTTTCTTTGAAAGGTCACAAATACAAGTCAAATCCAAATTCTAAATCAATGCGAACTCTTACCACATATGGCGCCCTTTCCTGAGAACTTGCTTTTCTCCACAGTTTTGCAATTTGCTTTACCCTCGTCGACCAATCTATGGATAAAACGTAAACAATCAAGCTCTCGTTACAAACGACATCCAAGTCAGATATTGCAAGGGAACAGGTACGCACCTGGAAATTCCTCTCTCAGGTTGGGAAAATTGATGTTCGTGTAGAGCACAGGTGCCACAGTGGCCATCTCTCCGAGGGTCTCCTCTTTCTCCCACTTCAGCGTACTCCTCTGGGCGTTGGACATGGTATCTGTTTCTGGCTCTGCAGGAGGAGCTGGACCAGGAATTGGGACAGCAGCACTCCAGGGACCCACCATATCACCCCCCATCTGGCTGAACTTCTTCTCCCTATAGAGATGCACCTCAAGCTGTTACGTTATCCTTTAGGAGAAAGAACAGACTCCTGAATTATCTTTTATTATTGAATGACCAGACTTCACTGCAGTGGTTCTTGAAAGATGCCCATTCTCGGTAATGAACACCACCCAGCTGTGAAACAGTTAGCTACGGTCCACTAGTTTGATTGCTCGAGTGGCATTCCAAGAGTGCTGGTATTTTGCGATGACAGCACTGGGATGCTTCACCGTGTGTATTACTCAAGCAAAATATTATTTCCTAACTCAAAACGGTTACTACTGTAGTATTAGCGACATCACCAGTGGGCATGGCAAATGATATTTCTGAAAATTCTAACTTTTAACTTAAACAAAAGCTCGTCAGGTGATAACGCCAATTTGACCACAAGATGCCTTTACCAAGAATGTACTCTAGCTAGCTGATAAAGTAAGTGTGGCTTCTTTGGGATCTGTTTCCACTCACAGAGCAAAAGTAAACCAAACAACTGGCCAGATTGTGTCCAAAATGTCACTCAATATTAACAGAACTGTTTTGTAAAACCAATAATCACACTCGAGGGTCTTTGACCTTGCGCTTACAATCTCAACTGATATTGCTTAATAACCAGAACGTCAAGGATGTAGGGGTTCATCTGGCCTGCCATCAAAACAACCATGACAACCAAACAGAACTGAAATGCAACAACGTGAGAGAGGACCAACCTCCACGACAAACCGTTGACGACAGGAAACTCAAAAGGACTCAATTTTGCTCCCCGAGGGAAAATCGACCCGAAACGCCAATCAAAACTGAACTGAGAGAGGAGATACAATTCTCGTGAGAAGAAAATGTGTTAAGTTGACCGAATTACTAATTTGTTAGCAAAAGAATTGACAATACAACGACCGAGTGTTGTGCAGAAGGTCGAGTTCTTTCAAATAAAACGATCAGAACTGAAATCCACTGAGAACTGATGGAGATATGATTTAACTGAAAATGAACAAAGATGTAAAATTGTTGACAACAGGAAAATCAACCGACCGAGTTTTGTTCCTGAAGGGAAGATCGACCCGAAACATTGATCAGAACTGAAATCGGGTGAGAACTGAGAGAGGAGATACAATTCTAATGAGAGGGCCAGAAACTCGTTCAGGTGACCTGATTACTAATTCGTTCGCAAAAATTTGCCAATACAATGACCAGGTGGTGTTCGGAGTGATGAGACATGATTTAACTGAAAATAAACAAAGTGGTAAACAGGAAAATCAATCAACAAACGGCCAGGTTTTGTTCCTCAAGAGAAGATCGACCCAAAACATCGATCAGAACTGAAATCGGATGAGAAATCAGAGAGGAGATACAATTCTAATGAGAGGCCTGGAAAATTCGTTAATGAGTAACTCGTTAGCAAAAAATTTGACAAAGCAACAACCAAGTTTTGTGCGGCGTGATGAGTTCCTTCAAACTAAACAATCGGAACGGAAATCCGTGGAGAACTGACGGAGGAGATACGATTTAACTGAACTATGGACGGACGCCATGGCAACAGCTCATTGGCCTTATGAGCTAATCAATCAGATTTGAGAATTGAACAGTGGTGGGCTGTAATTCGTCTTACCTCATACTTTCAGGAAAAGGCATCCGGTGAACCGGAGGAAAAGTGCCAGAAATGCCAGCTCCAGACATCATGGAATTTGTGGGAAAGACCGGGTTTGGACCCATCATACCATTGATAACAGGCATGCGAGGGAACATAGCATTATCTCCTGAAACCCAAAACAAGATTTAGTTGCTCTAAGAAAATCATATATTGTTTTTACCCGCCATATTCAGGGCATATCGAGACGTGATTAAAGATACCTGGTCCTTGATGTGGCACTGTCATGACTGGCACGTTAGCGATGGTGTTGGGAGGCTGTGCTAGTTGAGACGGCTGATTGGTGCTCGGGCTTAACACTGCTGTAAACAAGTCTTCCACATCTTTCCCTTCTAGTTCTAAATAAAGACAGGAGGGTCTAGTTAGTATTCAAGGCCAACGACATGCATCATTACTAACCCTTTACCACCCAATTTAAAGAAAAGACTGCTCAGAGAAGAGACACTTCTGGGAGTCGCAAGTTACTGAGCTCTGAGCACAGCCTCCATGCATTATGGTCACGTGACCCACTACTGCTCAAGGGCCACTTGTGCAAGGACAAGTGTTGACAAGAATCAGTTTGCATTAAACTGGAGTGTGTCCCCGGCACACTAATTTTTTAGTATGAGCGAGCGTACATGCGTCTTGAGGGCCACGTGAATTGATCATAAGTACTCCTGTAGTAACCTATGCTACACATAAAAACAGTACAGGCAATCTGAACATGTCCCAATATACAGTATTTACTATATATTATTTGGAAAAAATAAAATAAAATACAAACCTGGAATCTGGAGCTTGCTGAGAATAGCCCCTGAAAAAAATTAAAAAAAAAAATCAAACACAAACATCGGATTACATGGAAATGTATTCAACACCGTGTCAAAGCCAGTTTATCTTCCTCAGCAAAAACCAGAACTGAATTCCTCCGACTCTGATTAGAGGCTTGAACACATCACAGGGTAAGGTTTACAGAAGGAAGACGGAAGCTGTGATTAATTACAGGGAGTAGCTGATTTATGGGTCAATCGGAAGTTATGGTGCGCTGATGAGTCAGTCACTAAAGCTACTGAGAATTAGGCATCGCAATTTTATCTCTAAACTCCTGCAGGCACTGGGAGAAACAATTTTCCAGCTCAAATTTATTAGTCAGGTTCGCATACTAATCAGAGCTCCTCACCATCCGTCACCATCTTGTCCAGTTCCGGGCTGAGAATCACGTCCAGAGGCTCCTCATGCAGTTGTCGAGGTCCCCGGGCAGGAACGGGCTGAGGTGGGCCTGAGGGGTCATCAGAAATGGCCCCAATACCCAAACCAGCTGGGGCAAGAAAAGGTTTTGCGTTCTCATTAGACTCTTACTAAGAGGAGGACATTTCCTGAACATTCGAACTCAAGAGAAAAGTAAAATGTTGGGGGGGGTAGAGCTGTCAAACTAGGAAGGTGAAAATCAGCGTTGACAACCAATTTATTTTCTACCGCGTCTGAGTGCTCAGACAGAAAAAAAAAAAAAAAAAAACAGAGCGGGGAAAAGGAAAAGAGCGTGAGGACCAATCTTTCTTGTCATGGTAAAATAATTTTTCTACACGCTTATGTTTCTTCCCCCTCTCCCTCCCCTCCCCCTTAACTCAATTTTCTGTGAATAACAGGAACCTAATTTGTGTTGCCTGCCAACTGAGTGTGGGGAGAAAAACTGGAGGAAAGAAAAGAAAAAAAAACACCCACCGTGGATCCTGCCATATTAAAAGAGAGGCGTACATAATCAATAAAGAATAATATGCAATTGCAGTGATTAATCTTGAAAAGGCAGAGCGTGGGTTTGGTAAGATCATTAAAGTCAGTTACTGAACGAGAAACTTTGTATAGTGAGGAGGAAACAAAGGAAGAAAAAGAAAAAAAAAAAACCCTCCACACTCTTTTTTTTCTTATTTGTTTTTAAAATAAAACCAAATCCTCGTAGAGGTTCTTTCCCCAAAGTTAAGCTCATTTCACACTTTTAAATCCTCCTGGTGGTCTGGGGCTTTCTTCTAGCAAACCCTGGTGTAGAGCTCTTCACTTTCAGACTGGTCAAATTGGTCCCATACTGTACTTTCCTGTTTCAAGCCTGGTGGAAGGTGGAACGTCAGTGTCGGAGAGATGGAACATGACATGGATCAAAAAAAGTTGTTCACCACTTGAGTGTTGGTACCAAAAGAAATTAATTTAAAAACACAAAAACGATGACTTGGTGGCAACTATGGCGCAAACCTCAAGGTGATGATACACGGGGCAACTTTTTGGGCAGTATTGCTGGGCAATTGCGCCAAACCAGCAGACATCTATTTTTTTTTTTTATGGTCAGGTTATAATAAAGACATGAATTTTATTTTTTCAGCCAAGTATAAACTCCCATTAGCTAACCACCGCTCCACAGAGACTGAATAGGATTTACAGTGATGCTTGAAAGTTTGTGAACCCTTTAGAATTTTCTATATTTCTGCATAAATATGACCGAAAACATCATCAGATTTTCA
>JAOBAM010000024.1:72485453-72506988 GCA_025212355.1 Notarius kessleri
AAATACAGAAAAAAACTATGAATGAGTAGGTGTATCCAAACCCTTGACTTTTATGTACATATTAAAAGTTAATTAGTGGAATTTCTTGTCTTTTTAATGCATTTCACAACTATATTAATCCATATTATGGCAAGAACTCCTCAACAAAGTCAAGAGACATGACAGTCCATCGTTAGTTTAAGGCATGAAGTGTCTTTATTAAAAATAAAGAAAAAACATTGAATGGGTAGGTGTGTCCAAACTTTTGACTGGTACTTTTGATATCAAAAGTTAATGAGTGGAATTTCCTGCCTTCTTAATACATGTGAAGCCATCAAACAATAAACAGTAAATAATAAAAATACAGTAAATAGCCAATAAATACAGTGTTTCTGCTAAAATTTCCCCATCTCACTTGTTTATTTTAATTTTTAGAGTAAGTGTAACAAATAAACAACTCAGAATTAACAAATACTTTTGGCATATCAAAAATATTCAGTGACCAATATAGCTCCCTTTCCTTTCAATGACTGCCATGAGCCTTCCATCCATGGAGTCTGTTAGTTTATTGATTTGTTGACGATCAACTTTTTGTGCAGCAGCAGCAACCACAGTCTCCGAAATGCTGTTCAGAGTGGTGTATTGTCTTCCCTCACTGTAAATCTCACATTTAAGAAGGGCTCACAAGTTCTCAATAGGGTTTAAATCAGGTGAGGAAGGAGGCCATGTCATTATTGTCATCTTTCAGGCCTTTGCTGGCTAGCCAAGCAGTGGAGTACTTGGATGCATGCGATGGTGCATTGTCCTGCATAAAAATCATAGCCTTCTTGAATGATGTAGACTTCTTTCTGTACCACTGCTTGAAGAATGTATCTTCTAGAAATTGGCAGTACTGTAGGTTTGGGAGTTGATTTTAAATCCATCTTCAACCCAAAATAGTCCAACTCGCTCATCCTTAATACTGTAATAGCAGCCCATACCAGTACCCCTCCTCCACCTTGCTGGTGTCTGAGTTGAAGTGGTGCTGTGTGTCCATTAGTTATCCAGCCATGGGTCCATCAAGAGTCACTCTCAGTTCATCAGTCCATAAAACCTTTGAAAAATCTGTCTTCAGATATTTCTTGGCCCAATCTTGATGCTTCAACTTGTGAGTCTTGTTTAGTCGTGGTCGTGTTTCAGCCTTCCTTCCCTTGGCCATGTCTCTGAGCACCAAACACCTTATATTTCTGGACACTCCAGGGAGGTTGCAGTTCTGGAATATGGTGGCACTGGAGGATAATGGGTTCCTGGTAGCTTCATGATTAATCTGTCTCAAGTCTTTTATGGTTAATTTGCGTCTTTTCTTATCCACACGTTTTTTGCGACCCTGTTGACTATTTGCAACAAAATGTTCAATTGTTCTATGGTCATATTTCAATAGCTCAGCTATTTCAAGAGTGCTGCATCCCTCTGATAGGCATTTTGCAATTTTTGTCTTTTCAGTGTCTGTTAAATCTCATTTTAGGCCCATTTTTCCCCCTGAGATAAAGAAGCTGCCTAATAATTATGCACACCTTAATATAGGGTGTTAATGACTTTAGGCCACACCCTCCCTCATTATACAAATAAATACCACCTGAGAATGCTTAAATCCAATTAGCATTCAAGTGTATATAGCTTGGGGTTGGAAAATATGCATAGAAATAATGGTAGGGTTAGAGTACTCACTTGCCTAATAATTGTGCACACAGTGTATTTATTGTTCTAATTCACATCTGTATTCCCTTGAAAGGTGCTCGGAGATGAATGAAGGACATTGCACAATACACAACGTAAGTAAATAGTAGTAGCAAGATGGTGGAGCGCATTTATTAATTGTGGGTTTTGTTCTCTTATTCACGTACACTGGGCATGTATACCACTGGAACCTCTTTTTGATCAACAGGGAACAGATTCTTGAACTGGTTCTGTTCAGGATTCTTTGAACCTTGGTGTTAGCTAGCACACCAGTTTGTGCTTCCACCAGTTTTGAGCAGAACCATTGTAATCAAGGATGGGTCATGAACGGAAGACGTTGCACAATACACAATGGAAGTAAATAGTAGTAGTAAGATGGCAGAGCACATTGATTACCTGCAGGTTTTGTTCTCTTATTGCAGATCTTTGATTTAATTCCATTTTTTCTGAAGCATTCTCCATTGCTGTACTCTGCTTCCTATCCAAACTAATAATACACCCACTGATGTCATTACTGTTCACACTGGAAAAACCAGCTATGTTTTGGTTCCAGCTGGGAATCAACTTTTCAGTTAACAACCCAATTTATTTTTGGTCAAAATGCTTTGAACAGTTCAAAATTTGGTGCACGATGCAGAATGGAACCCATTCCCTGTTGGTGGAAAAGAGGTATGGGAGGTGGGATGCTAAACTTTAGACCTCTAAATAAGAGCCATGGGGAGGAGACATTCCTCACAGATTGGCTTCTAAGAGTATAGACTTGGCAGCCCACCAAGGTCATGATGTCCACTACCCAGTGGACCAACCTCTCATTAGACAAGGGAGATGGATGGCCACCCCCGAGTCCAAATAATGATACAGGGCATGTACTGAGCACAGCAAACATGTGCAGGCAGGCTCACCCTCGCTGAAGGCGACACATCAGTAGACATAAACATATGTGCTTCGTTAATAGGGTGCTGAGTGATGTCATGCATCAAGAAAATAACTTTTAGTAACTTAAGAAATCATAAAGCATATATATTTGTGTGCACAAACAATGTGTCAGTAAAGGCATTGAGAACAACAGTGCTAGCCAAACTACAAACATGGCTACTCAGAACTACAACGCACAAAGAGTACAGCACCCTCTGTCACCGGCTTATTGAACTCAGCTGTCGTTCATTCACAACTCATCAGCCACACTACTTAAGCCTCACTCACACTCCACCTCATTGCGAAGTATTGTTCTGTGTTTTCCAGTCCATACCAAGCCTTTCTATCTCTGCCTGACTCTAGTTTATCTGACCCTTGCCATCCTATATGTTTATGCTACTTGTCTCTTCTGTATTGCCCTGTTTGCCAATTGACCAACCATTGCCTGCCTTTTGACCACGCTTCTCGTTTTGCGTTTTGGCTTCATTACAAGTTTGCTTCCCGCTCTCCCCTGCACATACATCTGTAAGTGTCTGCACTCTGACAGGATACTTCACCTACCATGGATCTGGCAGAGGAGGTGAAGCAAACTGCGTTGAATGCTCAGGGATGTCTTTTAGGAGAACATCAACAGAGGCTTGCAGACCTCAACACCCAGATGGCACAGCTTGCAGCTGCAATGTCGCAGACCCTCCTCATGCATCCTGAAGCTTCTCCAAGTCTCACACTACAGCTCCCCATTCTGGAGAAATATGCCAGGGATGCTCTTGCCTGTAAGGGATTCTTACTTCAGTGCTCCATGTACTTCTCTACCATGTCTAACATCTTTGATGAACACAAGATCGCTAAATTTCTTTCATTTCTCACTGGCAAAGTGTTACAGTGGGCGAGCACCATATGGAAGAATGGAGGTGAGCACACGACTTCATATGAACATTTCCTCAAGTTGTTTAAAAGACTATTTGATCATGAACCCGAGGGAATTGAAGTCGGCAAGAGTCTGCTCACCATCTCACAGGGTTCAAGAGGAGTCGTTGAATACGCCCTAGACTTCAGAACCCTAGCAGCAGCCAGCGGATGGAATGATCCGGCTCTAAAAGCAGTGTTTAGCCAAGGTCTTCGTCCAGAAATTCTCAGTGAACTGGTGTGTAGAGATAAGCACTCACGTTGGACTCCCTCATTGACTTAGCAATATGGTTGGATCATTTACTGACCAACTGGCCCTCTCTCAAGGAGAACTCCAAACCAGTCCAGCCTTCTGAGGATGCCACACCTATGGAGGTTTCTCACACCCGTCTGAAACATTCTGAACATGAAAGAAGGAGGAAAGAGGGTCTCTGCTCCTACTGTGGGAGTTCAGAGCATCATATCAACCAGTGTCCCATCCATCCGTCTCGCACCAGCCCAGTTGAAGCCCCAGCTCACGCAGTGAGTCCAGTAAGAAGATTTAATGCACAGTCATTTAAACTAGCAGTGTTGTTATAACTGGTATCCTCCACACACATTCTGTCTGCTTTTGTTGACTCAGGGGCAGAGTGGAATTTCATCAACAGCACAATCGTCCAGAAGTTCAACCTGCCCACAACCCCTCTGCAGAGTCCACTTAGCATCAGGACCATTGATGGAGGACCAATAGGTGATGGTCTCGTCACCACTCGAACCGCTCCTGTTCACATTCAGGTGGGAGCACTCCACTCTGAACTTATTTCCCTCTATGTGACCACCACTGTCAATCATGACATCATTCTTGGGTACCCCTGGTTATAGCTTCACGACCCACTAACCTCATGGCAGAACAAGGAAATTCTCCAGTGGTCACTCACCTGTTTTCAGAACTGTCTCTCACGTCCCCAACTCAGTCTCTCCTTCACCTCAGTAGAGAGTCCACAGCTTGATTCCATGGAGAATGTTCCTGAGTGTTACCTGGACCTGAAAGAGGTCTTTAGCAAGGGGAAAGCCTGCGGGCTACCACCGCATCGGCCGTATGACCGTGTCATCGATCTTCTATCAGGCACATCACCTCCACATGGTCGCATCTATCCCCTTTCTCAAAAGGAACACTCTGCCATGGAGGAGTACATCCAAGAAGCCCTCAAACAGGGTTACATACATCTATCTAAGTCACCAGCATAAGCGGGTTTCTTCTTTGTGAAGAAACGAGATGGTGGCCTCCGACCCTGCATAGACTATAGAGAACTTAACCAAGTCTCTGTCAAATATCCCTATCCTCTTCCTTTTGTTCCTTCTGCCCTAGAACAACTTCGATGTGCTAAGATCTTCTCCAAGCTCAACCTACACAGCACCTACAACTTGATCAGAATCGAGAAGGGCAATGAATGGAAGACCACCTTCAGCAAGACCGACTGCTGGCCATTTTCAGGACAGGGTAATGCCCTATGGCCTTTCTTCAGTGCCTAGCATGTTCCAGTGCTTTATTAATGACGTGCTCCGGGACATGCTAGGCAAGCTTGTGATTGCGTATATCGACAATATCCTGATCTACTCTCCTGACAAGAAAAGTCATCTGGATCATGTCAGAGCAATACTCCAATATCTACTAGCCAATCACCTCTACGTGAAAGCAGAGAAGTGTGAATTTCATCTGAATCGAATCTCCTTTTTGGGCTACAGCATTAGTGCAGAAGGAGTCAGCATAGATTCCTCCAAGGTATCTGCAGTCACATCCTGGCCAGTACCCACATCCATAAAGGAGCTTCAATGTTTCCTAGGCTTTGCCAACTTCTACTGTCGCTTTATTAGAGGCTTCAGCACTGTTGCTGCTCCCCTAACAGTCCTGCTCAAGAAGGGACCCAAGCGTCTCCAATGGAACCCTTCGGCAGAAGAAGTCTTTAATCGGCTCAAAAACACCTTCACCTCCGCCCCGGTCCTACAGCACCCTGACCCGACCAAGCTATTCACGGTCGAAGTAGATGCTTCTGACACAGGAGTAGGAGGAGTCTTGTCCCAACATTTCAGCAAGAGATACAAGCTTCACCCAGTGGCCTTTTTCTCTAAGAAACTCACCTCTGCAGAAAGGAATTATAACGTCAGGAACAGAGAACTGCTTGCCGTCAAACTCGCTCTCGAGGAGTGGAGACACTGACTGGAGGGAGCCACGCACCCCTTTGTGATACTGACCGATCATAGGGACCTCAAATATCTCAAGAAGGCCAAAAGATTGAACCCACACCAAGCCAGATGGGCACTCTTCACACATTTTAATTTCATGATCTCATTCAGCCCAGGGTCAAAGAATATCAAGGCAGATGCCCTGTCTTGTACCTTTGACTCAAGTCAGGACCCCGTAACTCACCCCATTCTCTCACCCAACTGCTTCGTCCAATCCATCACTTAGGACCTGGATCAGGAGATGAAGAACTCCCAACCACGGACAAACCCAATCAGTCTTCCACCTGGCCTCCTTTACATCCCAAAGCACCTCCGAGGGCGGCTCATCACCTGGGCTCACACATCTTCCACCACGGGACATCCTGGCAGCCAAAGAGCTCATCAAATGCTTAGGAACAAATACTGGTGGGAGAACATGCTCACTGAAATTAACCAGTTCATCACCTCCTGCTCTAAGTGTGCCCAGGCGAAAGTCCCATGAACCCCTCCCACTGGTAAGCATTGTACCCTCCCAGTACCGCAAAGACCCTGGTCCCATCTAGCCATCAATTTCATCACAGACCTGCCTCCCTCCCAGGGCAACACCACCATCATGGTGACAGTTGACAGATTTTCCAAAGCTCTGAAACTCATTCCTTTACCTGGCATCCCCACAGCACTCCAAACAGCTGAATTGCTCTTCCAACAGGTGTTCAGGTACTTTGGCATCCCTGAGGACATACTCAGCGACTGGGGTCCCCAGTTCATCTCACGCTTATGGACCTGTGTCATGGAACGGTTAGGAGTTTCAGTGAGTCTCACATCCGGTTATCATCCCCAATCTAATGGTCAAGTGGAACGGGCCAACCAAGAAATCAGATGCTTTCTAAGAATCGTTTGTATGAGGAACCAGGGGGACTGGTCTCAATTCCTTCCGTGGGCCAAGTATGCACAGAACTCACTCAAACACTCTGCTACACAACTAACACCCTTTAGGGGCGGCACGGTAGTGGTTAGCACGGTCGCCTCACAGCAAGAAGGTTCCGGGTTCGAACCCAGCAGCCGGCGAGGAGTTTGTGTGGAGTTTGCATGTTCTCCCCGTGTCTGCGTGGGTTTCCTCCGGGTGCTCCGGTTTCCCCCACAATCCAAAGACATGCAGTTAGGTTGATGTGGGGTGGCCTTGGGCTGGGGTGGCCTTGGGCTGAGGTGCCCTTGAGCAAGTTACCTGACCCCTGACTGCTCCCCAGATGCTCTGGTGTGGCTGCCCACTGCTGTGTGTGTGTGTTTTCACTGCTTCAGATGGGTTCAAATGTAGAGGATGAATTTCAGTGTGCTTGAAGTGTGCATGTGACAAAGGTTTCTTCTTTATGTGAAATTGTCTCTGCTACTATGTTGGACTAACCTTACTGCTTGACTGCCCCATTTTAGTTAATTGGCTACAGATCAAAAGCTTGTTCATCTCTCAGCAAGCCCTGCTATCAACAGAGTAATGAACATAGCATGTCACTCACTTCTCTGGGTGGAGTCTTACCAAATGACAGTTGAAGTTCGAGGTTGTCCCTGTCATTTCCTCGATAGTTATTCTACATGTGGAACACATAGAAGTACGTTTTTTTCCCCACTGCATGAGATGTCTGTATAAGCAAAGCAGACAATCCTAGGGACATACTCTCCAGGAATTTTAGCACCATTAATGTTAGTTTGCTCCTGAACATGATGTATGAACAGGTGAATGTGCATTCTCTTGCATGAAATTAGTATAAAATTAATGTAGGTATAAATATCTTATGCCAAATTATAATGGCATTGTTTTATATCCCTGGTGTGGGTGGAATACTGAAGCCCAGCAGGCAGGAAATGATGTTAACACAGACTTTATTTTCTATTTTGTGCTTGCTTTTCAGCTTTACTAATTTAATATTGCTTTTGTGTATGTGCTCTCTCTCACACACACACACACACACACACACACACATATGCTCTCTTTGCTTTCGCCCTCCTTTTCTATCCTCTGTCATCACTGCAAAACACACATACACACACAGCAATAATTGACAACAGGTGGACTGAATTTGCCACTCACCTTCCCTAGCCCCACCTTCCATTCACACACCAACGCTTGGCCATGCCCCCGCTGCCACAGGGATGTTACAAAAAAAAAAGAAAAAATACGAGTCCTCATCTCCAATTTATGAGTTCTAATGCAGTTAATGCACGAGTCCAAATCCGAGTCATCAGTGCTCAAGTCCAAGTCAAGTCACAAGTCAGACTCAAGTCCAAGTCCTGGACTACTACAACCCTGACAGCCAGTAATTAGACACAGGTGCACCTCATCACATGCTACCTGCTGGTTCAACCTGCCTCCTCACCGTTCACAGCCGACACTCAACTACACCCCTGCTGCCACAAGAATGTCTGAACATTCAATTTTAAACTACATTACAGGCATTTAACGGACACACTTGGCCAAAGTGATGTACAACAAGTTTTTCCCTAACCTGCATGTCTTTGAAGTGGGAGGAAACCCAGACAGGCACAGGGAGAACATGCAAACTCCACACAGAAAGGCCCCCATTGGCAGTGAGGTTCAAACCTGGAACCTTCTTGCTGTGAGGCAGCAGTGCTAACCACTGCACCACCGTGGCAAACTAACAACACAAACTGAATCTATTTACTTATTCTACCTTCTTATTTAAACCAAACATTTCACAACATCCACCCACCCAATGAGCAGTTGTTCATCACTAATTCAGTCCATCAGTTTAATTCATCTCCAAGGAATATATTAACTGAACATGTCTCCTGAACAGATTGCCCATAGGAGTACGAAGAGTACAGGAATGAATGAGTCCATCTCTCAAACAGTTCTGATATCCTGCCCATTTTCCCAAGTCTGCCAGGGTGTGTTGTCCTCTCTGATCAGGATGACATATCCCACCTTCAGTACAGTGGCTGTAGGTATCTCACACTTGTGAGCTGATTTCAAGTCCATCAGGTAGTCCTTTTACCAGCTGTTACAAAAGCTGATTAAGAGTTTCTGTCGGTACCTCCATCTCCTTTCTGCTCATGTTGGTTGCCTGAGATGGTGGTAACATAGTCTTTGGTGGTAGAGAAGTAAGTCTTTTGCCAGCCAGGAAATGAGAAGGTGTAAGTGGCTGGGGCTCTGATGCATTATTGTGTACACAGGAGAGAGGCCTGGAGTTCAACACAGCTTCAACCTCAGCAAGTATGGTTGTCAACTCCTCAAAGTCTAGCAAAGCCTTCCCCAGAACCCTCTTTAGGCATGTTTTTACAGATCTCACAAGTCTTTCCCAGAACCCACCCCACCAAGCAGCTTACTCGGCAATAAACTTCCAGGTGATCTCCTTGTCAGTGAAAAACTCTGTAAGCTCTAATCCTCTGATTAAACTCCATAGTTCTTTTAGATCTTGGTCTGCTCTTTTGAAAGTTTTGGGATTGTCAGAGTAAATAATCATACATAGTCCTTGGCTTGGGCGGCACGGTGTTGTAGTGGTTAGCACTGTTGCCTCACAGCAAGAAGGTTCTGCATTTGAGCCCAGTGGCCGATGGGGGCCTTTCTGTGTGGAGTTTGCATGTTCTCCCTGTGTTTGCGTGGGTTTCCTCTGGGTGCTCCGTTTTCCTCCCATAGTCCAAAGACATGCGGATTAGGTCGATTGGCTACTCTAAATTGCCCATAGGTGTGTATGTATACCCAGCACCAGATGAGGGTTTTGGGTCCCTCTGGTGTGCTATAATCACCCAAGAGAATTCAGGGAAGCTAGTTGATAGCTTCCTGGATCACCAATCCTCAACTGTGAGGATGACGACAGACAGACACTCCTTGGCTTGCAATAAATCTCTTTTATAGCTAAGTGAAAACTTATGGTAGTCTGATCTGAGACTAACCCTAAATGCACTTCTCTGGTGACAGCACAAGTGAAAAGTGCAATGTATGCCTTCTTAGGCTGACCACTCAACTTAATATACAAGGGCCCTGCAAAATCTACCCCAATAATTGCAAAGGGTGGGGATTTTAAGACTGTCTCTGGGTAACGGAACTGTAACTTGCTAGGTTGGTTTCACCTTCAGTCTCTTACAAATATTATAGTATGATACCACCTGCTTGACTAGCTGTCTCCCCTTTAAAACCCAGTATCTCTCCCTCATTTGTATGAAAGTATCTCTGACCCCAAAATGCATCACACTCTCATGACAAGATTGAACTAGTAACTCAGTGTATTGTGATTGGTAGGTCGTGTCCATGAGTGTTGCTCCCTAAAACTAAAATCAGAGTGCTGTAGCTTGCTTCCAATACTATAAGGCTGTTTTCATTTTAAAATGGCTTCAGGTCTTTGATTTTTGAATCTCCCTTGATGTTTTGTCCAGATTTCAGCTGACTGACTTGTCTGAAACTATGCTCTTGGGTCAACTTCACCCAATACACTTCTGCTGCAGTAAGCTCCTCAGAACTTGGCTCTCCCTGAACCCTTTACTAGAGCAGGCATTAGCTACCAACCTTTTCACTCATCCAGTTACTCTCCGAATTGTTTTTAACCTGCTGTACTTCTTTAAGTCTAATCGTGGCTCAGCTTGTTCAATGTTGGTAAGCTATACCACCACCTGAAACTTAGACCTAAGCTCAGTGTTCACCTCATCTGCAACACAGCTCTCATCAATGCTCTCTGCTTCATTAGTTGATGACAGTGAAGGAGGTCCATTCCAAAGCAGCTGGCTTTGGATGAGGTACTCGATGCTCTGGCCTCTGGTAGGTAAATCAGCAGGATTGGTTTTGCCATTGCAGTGAGACCACAGTTCTGGATTTGTAAGATCTTGTATTTCTGTCACTAAATGACACAAATGGCTTTCAACTTTGTACTGCACTGCATATCAGAACAATAGTTGAATCTGCCCACATTTTAAGCTGACTTCTTTCCATGTTCAGTGTCTTGAGAAGATTATTCCCTAATCTTGCTCCAATCACTGCACCCATAAATTCCAAGCATGGTAAAGTCATTTTCTTTAATTGAGGCTACCTTTGACTTGGATGCCACAAAACTTGGACAACTTCTCCTTCCTTGTTCTGTCCTTGCAGAAAGGCAACAGCACTCTATGTCCTTTCACTGCCATTGCAAAACATGTGCAGTTTCATTGTCTGTGACCTTGGTTGGGTCTCAATTTGGTACCATCTTGGAATGGCCACCAAGTGGAACTGCAGTAGCTCTACACACCACTGATACCATTTCTCAGCCAAGTCTGGATATAACTGTTCACCCTAACTGATCCCCCATCCTACAGTTCTTGAAACAAGCACTTTACTCCTATGGTAAATGGAGTGAGAAAGTCTATGGGGTCAAATATATGAGCTGATGTCTGTAGTACCTTTGTGTTTTCTTTGCCTTTTAAAAGGTCTAGCAGTTCCTTTAGATAAAATGTAAAATGGTCCTTTTCTGATCTTCATACTAACCCAAAAACTTTCAGTACATTACCACAAGTGCCTGTTTCTGTCATGTTCTCCACTCTATTTTCTGACCACTTGGCTGTCAGCTCTGGTGAATTTGTCATACATTTGCACAGGTTCATGCCAGCATGGGACAGAATCTCCTTTGCTGTTGTGGTGACTGAAAAGGCTTCATCAACATTATATGAGCTGCAAATAAAATCATCTATTTAGGGAGACTCTCTTAGTGCCTCCACTGCCATAGGCTACTCTGTTTCATATTGCTTAAAATGGTATCTTATGGTGGCTGTCAGTAATAACACCGAAAGTCTAAGTTCAGAGCAGCCTCCAAATATGGCTGTGATGGACTACAATTCCCAAGTGCTACAGCACCCCTCCTCTCCTGAATATTGAGAATACACCTGTTTACCATTTCCCAGTAATCAGCTTCCCTACTTAAGCACTGCTCAGACAAATAAACCTCAGAAAGTATTGCGTTCAGTGTTTCCCACCTGACCATGCCGAGCTGGTGTTTCCAGTTCTAGTATTTCCGTGACTTTGATCTCGTTTCTGTTTATTTCTGACCTCGACCTTAGCCTAGTCTCTGATAATCTGTTTGTACATAGACTGACCTTTGCCTGACCCTGACTTCGTCTCTTGGATCACAATTTGGATTTGGCTGCCAGTTTGCAATGCACCCACTCTCCCCTGCACCCGCATCTGTAAGTGCCTGCACCCTGACAGTAGCAGCTAATAGGAACAGGCTGGGTGACACTTCAAACACTGCTCTACTCAACTTCATGATGCACAGCTCATTTTTACAGTCTTTGGTTGGAGGTCCATGTAGTCACAGAAACCTAACAGCATCTTTATCCTTTTCTACCAGAGCTATCTGCAAGAAAGGCTTGGTAATGTCTGCATTAAAGGCTATCTGGTGGAGTCTGAATTTGTTTAGCACCTCCAACAGATTTGGGTGAAGGTTTGGCCCAGTCAGTAAACATTTAGCGAGGAGCAATCCTTCTCATGTGATGATGCATCAAACACTACTGTTTGTTTAGTGTTACCTTCTTGAAGAACAGCATGATATGGCATGTAATATTTTACAGTCTCAGGTTGCTCTGCTGCTGCTGAAGTGTTCGTGGATACATCCTCACAGATGCCTTGCTGCAAGCAATCCTGTATGACATCACTGGACAGGATTATGTCCATGTTTAGTCTCCTCTTGAGGCCTTCAAACTGTTTTTTTTTTGTGTGTGTGTGTGTGTTTTTTGTTTTTTTCAACTCTGAATTCGTCTGGGAGAACTGGTCTTTCAGGCCACCATGGTAATGCAACTTGGTAGTAGTCATCCTTGTGTATTATAGTATGTCCAAAGTTCTGAAGAGCCTCCGTTTCCTCTGGGCTCTGGCTTTTCTTATTGACAATGCTCAGTAACTCCACTTCCCAAAAGGCATGTAGCTCTTTAGAGATCTGAGTGTCCTCATCCTCACTATGTGCATACAAGTGGCATCCATTACACTGGATGCTGAGACTGGCCTTTGCAAAACCCATCCAAAGATGCTTTCAGTTGCCACGAGTGATTCTGTTATCCTTTGGACCTTGCCAGACGCTACTAGCCAGTAACAGTCTGCTCTTGTAAACACTGCCAGTTCTGGATGATCAACACCTTCTAGTGGAAAAATCAGCAAGCTACAGATCCTTTCTCTTTAATTCTTCTTGGATAGGTTCACCAGGGTCCTTTATCACTGCACTGTACACTTGAGGAGTTTTCACTGCTTCAACGTCAACTTTTTGCTGTGTGTTCCACACATTTTCCAGTATCACCTTCACAATGTTGTGCTGTGTTGTTACAGGAGTAGTGGATCCAAAGGTGTGTAGATGCAGCGTCTCTTGCCTCATCATTGGAAGTCTTAATGCTTTCACCACACCTTGATGAATAAAGTGCTCATCTTTGGTCACCTCCTCTTCAATACAAGTTAACAGCTTTGTTGTCAAGGTGCAGACTGTTCCCTGCTTCCGTCTCATCCATTCAAAGCACTCTGCAATCTCTGTATCTAGCTAGCTTAGTTAGTGTTAGCTTCCAACTTTGACAAAGTTCAGAGTCTTAACAGCTTGACTTCCTGGGTTTTGGTACCAAAATATTGTATCGTGGAAGCTCTGAAAAATTGCAAATACAGATGGTGTTCAAACTGAACACTTGAATGGTTAGTATGCTGCAGCCTACACAGGGGAAAGAAAAATAGGTGGACCTTTTCATCTTGGAATACATATGTCATACTCAAGATAGCATCAACACTGAACTGGTTACTTCCTTCACTTCTTCAAACTAAAGCATTTCCTGTCATCACACTCCATAACTGAATTAAAATCAGATTATTTCTATCAACATACTCTAAATGATGTCAACAGCATGTTTTAACATTTCGTTTTAAATGATTTTAAACTAACAACATGAATTGACTCGATTAACTTATTCCACCTTCTTATTTAAACCAAACAATTCACAACAGTGAAGTGGCCCAAATGAGAATCAACACCTCCAAGTCTGAGGCCATGGTTCTAAGCTGGAAAAGGGTGGATTTGACTGCTCTAGGTTGGGAATGAGTTCTTGCCTCAAGTGGAGGAGTTCAAGTATCTTGAGCTCTTGTTCATGAGTGAGGGATGAATGGGGCAGGAGATCGACAGATGGATCTGTGCAGCATCTGCCATGATGCGGAAGCTGTACCACTCTGTCATGGTGAAGAGGGAGCTGATCCAAAAGGTGAAGTTATTGATTTACTGGTCAATCTATTTACTAGTCGATCTATGTTCCGACCCTCACTTATGGCCACAAGCTGTGGGTAGTGACCGGAAGAACAAGATCATGGATACAAACCGCAGAAATTAGCTTTTTCCAAAGGATGTCTGGGCTCACTCTTAGAGACAGGATAAGGAGCTTGGAGAGGGATGCAGAATAGAGCTGTTACTCTATGTCAAAAGGAGTCAGCTGAGGTGGTTTGGGTATGTGTCTAGGATGCCTCCTGAACACATCCTAGATGAGGTGTTATGGGCATTCTCAACTGGGAGAAGACTCTGGGGCAGACCCAGGACATGCCAGAGAGATTATATCACTTTACTGACTTATGAATGTTTAGGTGTCCCCCAGGAAAAGTTAGAGAGGGTGGCTGGGGAGAGGAATACCTGGACATCTCTGCTGGAACTGTTGCCTCTGTGATCTGGACCAGGATAAGTGTCAGAAAATGGATGGATGAATGGAATGGCAGATAATGTGCTGAAATGAGCAGGCTGTGCTTCAATTACTTTTAGTATCTTGATTGTTAGATTTTATTTTTATAGCCCTTTTAACAATAAACACACAAAGTAGCTTTACAGAAATACAGAAAAAAATTTACCTACCAGCAACAGGAGGATCACTGCTGCTGAAAAAAGTATTGTTCCGTTCAGTGTGTCTGCATCACCCCTTAAAGAGAGGTTATATTCAGAGGTAAACATGCACACTATTAGAATTATATTTAATTTTTCATATCACCGTATGTAACCCCAAATCAGAAAAAGTTGGGACAGTATGTTGAAATTAAAACTGAAAACAATGGTTTGTAAATAAATTTTTTTTTACCTGTATTGTATCCAAAACAATACAACAGCACATCATTTAGTGCTTTACTCATGATTTTTTTTTTAAATAAACACTGAGTTCAGTTTTGATTCTTGCAAGAAATTTAAAAAGAAGTTGGGACAGTAAGTCATTTACCACTTTGTAATGTTCTTGCAACATTTAAAAGATGTTGAGGAATTGAAGACACCAAGTGATGAAGCGTTTCAGGTGTTACTGTATTTTGTCCCATTTTTCCTTCAAACAGGTATGCAACAGTATGGGATTGTCGTTGTCATATTTTTCATTTCAAAATTCTCCACACATTCTCGATTGGGGACAGAGGGGACAGGCACCCTTTTCTTCCACAGCCATGCCTTTGTAATGTGTGCAGAATGTGGTTTTGCCTTGTCTTGTCAAAATATCCCTGGAAAACATGATCTCTTGAAGGCAGCATATGGTGCTTCAAAATTCCAATGTACTTTTCTGCATTAATGACAGACTATGGCTTTTGGACTTGTTGCTGGTAACAGTGTGGATGGTCCTTTTTGTCTTTGGTCCAGAGCACACAGCATCCATTTCTTGCAAAAAAGACTTGGAATACTGATTCCTTTGACTACCATACACATTTCCACTGTGTGATGGACCATCCTAGATACCTCCAAGGCCAGAGAAGTCAGCGGTGCTTCTGGACATAATTAAGTACACAGTAAAGAGTTAATTGGCATTTGTGGATGAAACTCTGCATTGTAGTGCTTGACAAAAGTTTGCGAAAGTAATCCTGAGCTCATGTGGTTATATCAGCGATAGATGAATGACAGTTTTTGATGCAGTGCCATCTGAGGCATCAGAGATAATGGGTGTTCAGCTTAGGCTTGTGCCCTTGCCCTTTATACACTAAAATTCCTCCAGATTCCCGACTCATTTCATGGTATTATGCACTGTAGAGGGTGAAATATTCAAATCCTTTCATATCTTTTTTTGAAGGAACAATAATAAGCATTTCATAGGGGAAGCCATGGCCTAATGGTTAGAGCTTTGGGACCAAAAGGTCACCAGTTTGATTCCCTGGACCAGCAGGAATGGCTGAAGTGCCTTTGAGCAAGGCACCTAATCCCCAACTGTGCTCCCCAGGCTTCTCTGGGTATGTTGTAAGTCACTCTGGATAAGAGTGTTTGCTAAATGCCTTTAATGTAATATTTCAGTTATTTTCTCACTCTTTTTTTTTTTTTGACAAACTGAAGATCCTCGGCCCATTTTTGCTCCTTGAAAACTAGACATTTCCTTGATACTGATTTTGTAGCAAATAATGATTACAATCACTTATTGATATTGCCTGTTTCAAATCACATAATTATTTAATTGTTTTACCTCATTAATAGCCCTAAATTGCCATCCCACCATTTTTGTGAATGTCTTGCAGGCCTGAAACACAGGAATGGATGTAATATATATTAACAAATGAAATGAAGTTCACCAGACAAAATGTGAAATATCTTGGGTTTGTACTGACTGCAATGAAATTCAAGTGAAAGTAAACTTATAAATCAGTATGAACATCAGGGTTCTCTTATGATTATTTATGATTCGTCTTACTGGTCAATTCTGGGGTATTAAATATCAAATCCAAGTGAGATAACTCAAAAACAAGCATCATGTCTTGAAATGATGACAAAAACAAGAAGATATTAATTCAAAAATAATGACTCAGCACTTCGCTAATTTTTTAAAATCTTGCAGTTCAGGGTCTCTGCACTACATGAAGTGTAATGTTGTACTATTTAAGTCAATATGTGAAGTAAACATCACATATACCTTTTTTACAATCCTATATACATGATGAATAAAGCTTAAAAATGTGAAATATGCTTATCTTTCCTGCAGCGAGCACTTGTTTATGTTGTTTGCACTGAAATGGAAACCTGGAGCACACTCGCTAATTTCATATATAATTTCCTTGAATAATTAGAATAATTTGTTTCATAACTAGTGCTAAGACTGCTTTTGTAATTTTTTTATGTTGTTGTAACATCTGAGTCAGGTCACATAGGTTTTGTTGATTGTAAGGCTATGATGAATGATCTAAGGCTAGAATCCTGTCAAGAAGAAGAAACCTTTATTTGTCACATGCACATTTCAAGCACAGTGAAATTCATCCTCTGCATTTAACCCATCTGAAGCAGTGAACACACTAGCAGTGGGCAGACACACTAGAGCGCCCAGGGAGCAGTCAGGGGTTAAGTACCTTGCTCAAGGGCACTTCAGCCCAAGGCCGCCCCACATTAACCTAACTACATGTCTTTGCACTGTGGGAAACCGGAGCACCCGGAGGAAACCCATGCAGACACAGGGAGAACATGCAAACTCCACACCGAAAGACCCTCGCCAGCCACTGGGTTTGAACCCGGAACCTTCTTGCTGTGAGGCGACTGTGCTAATCACTACACCACCATGCTGCCCTGATGAGCTTTAAATGAGACAGGAAAGAGAATGTTTTCTGTTTTGGTTCCTATTTTAGTCATTATTACAGTTTCAGATTTGTGCAATAAAGAAAACCACAAATAGCATACAAACTCATGATGCATAATTTATGAACATGGTGTACTGTATGCACAAAAAGTACATAGATCAATTCCCTGCACACAGCAGGACTTCTAAAAATAAACTTAATGGAAATATTTGTGCCATCATACACACATCCAACCAAGGAAGCCATATTATGTGACCTTATTCTTATTCTTCTTATTATTAAATTAATAGTAAACTAAATAGGAGGTATAATGATGTGCACATCAAGCCTTCCAGGGCTTTGCAGTATGCATGAGATCATCACTTAAAAATGATGATATCATGCATACTGCAAATACAGTTTAGAAGACTTTAAACATGTCCTGATTTTTAAAGGTAATAAATCATTGGAACAAATGAAAGAAACATTATATCCTGTACACCAACTTCCTGGAACTTTAAATGTTTCATTGTCTCCCTCACTCTCACTCACTTTCAGTAACGCAACATCAACTGCTACACCAGCACAACCTGCTTCTTTATATACACTGTTTATCTTGTAATAAAAGTGTTGGAAATTCATTTGTCAAGTTTATTTCTTTAAATTTCACACGACCACTCATCTTCACACGTCACTGCTTGTCTAACTGTTATCCAAAATAGCAACTGCAGCTGTGTTTAAAATTCTGATCACAGATTCTTATCAGAGAATGTTGTTTGGTGTCTTTAAATGAAATACATTTGATTATTTTCACAACTAAATACAGTTTTCAGTTCCTTCTAAAAGACACCTGGATCTTGGGCCACTGTCTGTTGCCTGCAGAAAAAAAAAGTACAAGGTGACATTAACAGCCAGAAGAAGATAAGCTCACTAGATTGTTCAGTCACTAAATTCAGGGCAGAATATATTGGATGAAAGTTTTTGTGGCACAGAGTCATGATATGATTTTTTAATGCCCACTAGGGGGTGATGTAGATCAAATTTGCTCAGACTGGCTGTCACAATTGGTGGTGGTGTAACCTCATTTCAGCAAACTTTCACTAGATTGCCTGATAAATCTCCATTTTACTACTGACCTGCTGTGGCAACTTGTATTTATGTGACACAAGTAAAAAAAAATTTAAAATAAAAATTAGTGCATGTGTGTCAGGGGCAGATCCAGGAAAACTGGGGGAGGGGTCAACCCAGTAAGGCCTGGGGTGTTAAGCTCTGCAGTTTTTAAATGCCCGGAGATGCCTTTTGAGTTGTCAGAGACATGTTGTTAATGAAATCTCTTCAAGAAAATTACCATATCAAAAATATGTTTTAAAAGTAGGAACTTTCAAAACCATTTTATTAGTCACTAAAAATGATGTTGCCAGAGTTGCAGGTAAATGCATAGAACATAATTGCAACTGATATACAGTAATATTTATGAAAGTTGCATTGTCATATAATGCATTACCACATGACACACTACAGTGTAGTACACTGACCACAAAACACCTTTAGTCTTAAATAAGTCTTAGTCCCTAAGACTCAGGGGATTTCAAGCAGATTTTATTCAGAGCTGTTGCAAAAATCAACATCTCTCACAGACCCAGCCGCTGTCGCTAAAATCAAAGTGAGGCTCACCCCCAAAATGGCACGTGTCCCATGTCCATACACAGGGTATAGTGAGTACAGGGATACCATATCAATGAATACGAGTAGTATTATGTCGATGCACTAAGTTCTAGCGCCCTGTTCAAATCCAACAGGACTCACCCAGCTTGCTTTTCATTGCATTCATGTCATTAGCGAAAAAAATCTAAGTTATAGGACCTACTATTAAATATAAATTTATACTATAAACTCTTCAGCTCAATCCCACATAATTATTTATTTGGTTTATTTTTTTAAACATTATTAATTAAATAAAAAATGGTGGGCATAACTTGGTATCCGCTACTAAAACTTTTTTATTTTTTGGATGGGGGGGTGTTGGATGTGCCCTCCCCCCACTTAAATCCATGCCAACAATGAGAACATGAGGGCTGTGAGAACATGAGGGATGAGAACGCATGAGGGCTTTGAGAACATAAGACATTGAGAACATGAGGGCTTTGAGAACATTAGGGCTGTAAGGGCAAGAGGGTTGTGAGAACATTAGTGATGTGAGACCATTAGGGCTGTGAGAACATAAGGGATGACAGAACATGAAGGCTTTGAGAACATAATACATTGAGAACATTAGGGCTGTAAGAACATTAAGGCTGTAAGAATAAGAGGGTTGTGAGAACATTAGGGCTGTAAGAATAAGAGGGTTGTGAGAACATTAGTGAAGTGAGACCATTAGGGCTCTGAGATCATGAGGGATGAGAGAACATTGGGCTGTCAGAACATCAGGGCTGTGAGAACATTAGGGCAATCCCCTTGAATCCTCTGGCTATGAAAAAAATAGGATGAAAGAACAGTTCTACTAAAATAGTGTCCTAACACTATCAGGCTCTGGGAACATGGGTATTCCCTGCAGCTCCACATCTGTTAAATATCATATCCATGGTTTAAAATCTTATAAAATGGTTTAGCTGAAAACTGATGTGATTAACACAGTCATGTGACTGGACCATTAGAGTGCTGTGCATTTATCACCTAATTTACAAACAGTATAGAAAATCAAGCAGTAATTGAGCTGCTGTATAATGGTGACATCCACTTAAAGTGTCTAAATAGCTTAAATTACAGGAATGTGACTTTTATTAATAATTAATAATTTTCAACATCGAATTAAGATCTAACTGCTTATGAAACAGAGGTGTTGATTAACAGATGCAGATCTGTGGGGCACAATCACTCAGAAAACGAAGCTCTCTGCATAAACTCATGTATTTAACTCCAGTCTGTTATTATGTTGTGTGTAGTATTATCATTCAAATAAAATTATAATTATTCGCAAAAATTTAGCAAGGCTGCGTTCTGGCACCAACTCTCTTCGGGATATTCTTCTCCATACTCCTTGATTTCACATTTGGTGACTGTGACAAGGGTGCCTATCTTCGCACCAGAACAGACGGTAGGCTATTTAACCTTGCCAGGATCCGCACTAAGACGAAAGTTAAGGAGGTCCTCATTCATGAGCGATTGTTTGCTGACAATGTGGCACTGTTGTCTCACACTGAGGCTGGCCTCCAGTGATTGGTGGATCGCTTCTCCTACGCCTGTAAATAGTTCAGGCTAACGATTAGCATCAAGAAGACTAACATTCTTGCACAGGGTGCTGACTCCCCTCTAGCCATTGTCATTGATGACAGCTACGTAGAGGCAGTCGAAAGCTTTATGCATCTGGGTTCAACGATCACTAGTTCCCTCTCCTTGGATGCCGAAGTCAGTGCAAGAATCGGTAAAGCCGCGCATGTTATGGCAAGACTGAACAAGAGAGTTTGGTCCAACTGCCAGTTATCTTCGAACAGCAAACTTCGCATGTACCAAGCCTGTGTTCTTTCCACTCTCCTGTATGGCAGCGAGTCTTGGACACAATATACCAGACAAGAAAAATGGCTTCACAGCTTCCATCTCAGCTGCCTCAGGCACATCCAAAACATCTCTTGGCAGGACAGACTGACCAACATGGAGGTCCTTGAACGTGCTGGCATTCCAAGCATCCACAGTCTGCTGATCCAAAGGCGTCTCAGGTGGCTAGGACACGTGCACCGTATGGACTAAGGGTGCATTCTCAAGGATATCTTGTATGGGGAATTGCGCAAAGGGACTCATCCTGTTGGAAGACCTCACCTCCGCTTCAAGGATGTGTGCAAAAGGGACCTGAAATTGGCACCTAACCCTAACACCTGGGAGAACATCACGGCCTCATAGGAGTCTTGGAGGGCTTGTACGAGAAACGGCTTGTAGAGAGCTGAAAGGGACAGGAACGAGCATCTCGAAAAGAAAAGAGCCGATCGTAATGCGAGAGCAACATCCTCAAGTGCTCCATCTGAATTTGTTTGTGCCAGATGCACAAGAGACTGCCACTCCAGAGTTGGCCTATTCAGTCACTCTAGAAAGTGCAACAGCACCTAGTGCTATGCCATCGTCCTCTAAGATGAACAGATGCCCACAGTATTCTCATTCAAATAAAATACTAATTATTAGCAAAAATTTAATTATAAGAAAGTAAATAAATAAAGTTTATTGATAAAGCGCTTTTCACAGACAAGTGTTACAAAGTGTTGTACAAGGAATAAATAAGAGGAAACATATGATAGGAGTCACAATACACTGTGTTCCAAATTATTATGCAAATCATATTTTTCTCAGATTTTC
>JAOBAM010000024.1:72881399-72894672 GCA_025212355.1 Notarius kessleri
GCCGGCCACGGGGCTCGAACCCGGACCTTCTTGCTGTGAGGCGACAGCGCTAACCACTACACCACCGTGCCGCCCAGCATCAGCAGTTAATGGTATACAATTTGGCAGGACAAAGCCTCTTTAAGTCTGACTTGTACATCGACAAAGTTGTAGCTGTTAAGGTGGGAACTTTGGACAGTGCACAGAGATCTGCGGTGTTAAGAAAATTGCCACATGTTGACACTGTTTCTATTACTTGTAAACTCGAACTGTTTGGAACAGAATATTCTCAAGACATGATTGTCACAGCTGGGCATTGCTATGGGCAGCCAGAGTTTTCAAAATTTTGAGCATCATTATCCATGGTGACAAAGTATTATTCTTGTCAAAGAAGCTTGTTGCCTGGTACTTTGAGCATTATAGGTCTTTTCAAGTAGAGGACAGTGTCTATGGTGAAGTCACGGTTGTTGACGTCAATCAATTGAATCATTACTATCCTTTGGCAGCTTACCTTGTTGGGGGAAGGCTCTGGGTGACGCTGAGGACACATTGTTAGACGGATCATGGTGAGTCTTACAACGTTATTCCAAAACTAGTCTCATAAACTCCAATTCCATGAATGTTTGTATTGTGTGTAATGTATTACACTGCTTCATAAAATAAAGGGAACACCTAAACAATGAAATGCAACTCCAAGTCAATCATACTTCTGTGATACCAGCCTGTCCAGTTACGAAGCAACATGCATTGTGAATCCATTTTGCTTACTGTTGTGCAAATTTAACAAGCAATGGCTAGAAATTAGAGGTAATACTCAAAATACGCCCCAAAACAGTTATTCATCAGGTGGCGTCACAGACCATTTTTTTTTTTTTTTCTTTCTTTCTTTCTCCCCATCCTTTCTAGCTGAGTTTTTGGTCATGTGTGCATTTTGACAGTGTCCCACACCTGGAGGTACCATGAGGCGGTGTCTATCTCACTCAATTTGCTCAGAGTGCCACTCATCCAAGATGAGTAGCACTACCTGAGCAAATTCAATGGGTGACACACTGCCTTGTGGTTACTAAAGGGGTGTGAAACTGTCAAAATGCACATGTGACCAAAAATTCAGCCAGAAAGGATGAAAAAAGAGAAATGGTCTGACTCCACCTGACTAATAACTATTTTTGGGGCGTATTTTAGTTATCACCTGTAATTTCTACCCATTGCTTGTTAAATATGACCAAAAGTAGGAAAAATGGATTCACAATGAGTTGCTTTGTAACTGGACAGGCTGATATCACAGAAATATGATTGACTTGGGAGTTGCGTTGCTTTGATGTGCCCTTTATTTTTTTCGAGCAGTGTATTTTCCTGAACCTGAATGTTTCCTGTTTCATAGGTACTGTTGCTTAGTCATAATATCTGCTGATGAAGCAAGACGTGTCCAACTTCCAGAATTGCCAGAGTCTGTGGATGCGCTTGTGGATTTCATAAAAGAAAAACTACAACTTCAGGGGGATTTCCAATTGCAATTTGAGGACCCTGAATTCCAAAATGCCCGCTGCAATTTGTCAGATACATCAGAACTTCCCACTGAACGTGCAGTTCTACACACTAATTGGAAAGGGCATTCAGCTTATGAAGATCCCTGGGATCTATCTGTCCCTTGGATCCATCTCGTCACTCGACACTGCAAGCTTAAGCTCCTCCAAAGGCACCTCACCCGCCACCTCAACAAATTTGTGCAGTGCGTCAGAGTGGCCCTCTCCATTCCCTATCCCTGCTCTGTCCCTTGATGTTGAGCTGAAGTTAAGAAAAGGCAATGAGGCATATGAGAAGACCAAAAAAAGCATTGATGTTACAAGAGACATTAAGACAGACATTCTTGACAAAATTGCCCATGCTGCTTTTGATATAAAAGCGTATCCTCAGCCTCACGAAGTTGAGTCCATTGCCGTTGCTTTGATTACCAAATACCTGTGCCTCAGAGATGTCGATGGCAATGGTTATGATGGATGGCTTGGCAGTATCAGGAACAAGTTCAACAACTTCAGAGCAAAGCTGCGACTGGCTGGTTGCAGTGACGTTTCCCTGAATAGCAAAAGAAAGATGGATGGAGAGGCTGGACCATACACACTGAAGAAGGCCAAACGTGGTGAGATTAACCATTTTCCTGAACATCCAAATTAGCAGGATGATGCCTCACTTGAACAGCAAAGAAAGCTCTTGGTGGAAGTGTCAGACAGCCAAAATAGATGAGAAGTTCATAAGGGAAATGATGGAAATGACCTTTTCCCTGAGGAGAAGGGAGGTTGTTGATGACCAGCCGATGGTGATTGAAGTGCAGGACAGATGGCCTGCTTTATTTTTCAAAGAGCAGGTAAGAATTTACAAATTTGGTACTGCTGTAGACATCTGGTCACATCTCTGTATCCTGAGAACCCGTCTATTGTTTGACTTGTACCTTTTGTGTATGTTGCTTTGTGTATTTGACAGATTGATGCTGAGTTTTTTTGCATCACAAACAAGATGCTACTGACTACATTCAGAGCTGCAGTGGACAAATACACTCCCAAACTCCTTCGTCTGTACCGTGCCCGAAAAGCAGCCTTTGGAAAGGCTATGGATGATGTCATGGCGAAGCTTGATGTATGTTGTGGTTGAAATACTCACCTTTTGGAAGACTGCTCAAACCAGGTTTAAAAAAAACAAGCACATATCTTGCACTGCTTCAAAAAATAAAAGGAACAGCAAAGCAATGCAACTCCTAGTCAGTCATACTTCTATGATATCAGCCTGTCCAGCTAGAAAGCAACACTCATTATGAAGTCTGTTTTGCCAACTGTTGTGCAAATTTAACAGGCAATGGGTAGAAATTAGAGGTAATAACAAAAAAACGGCCCACAGTTATTCTGCTGTGGTGGCCACAGACCACTTCTTTCATTCTTTCTGGCAGATGTTTCTTTTTTTTGGGTAACATTTGCATTTTACCGTGAGGCGGTGTCAATCACCCACTGAATTTGCTCAGGTAGTGCTACTCATCCAAGATGGCACATCAATGTGTGCTGTTGAGAACATCAAAATTGGCACATTTCACCATTGGCGCCCTGTGCTCTTCACAAATGATGTTGTAGGCATAACCTTCTCCATGGCATGTCCAGACTTTGTCATGTTTGTCATGTGTTCAGTGTGAACCTGCTCTCATCTGTGAAGAGCACAGGGCACCAATGGTGAATGTGCCAATTTTGATGTTCTCTGGTATACACATCACTCCCCGCGGTGCTGCTCTGTAAGCATAGGCCCGCGTGTGAACACTAGGCCCTCATACCCTCCTCATGAAGTCTGTTTCTGACCATTTGAGCAGAAACATGCACATCAGTGGCCTGCAAAGCTCATTTTGCAGGGCTCTGGCAGTGGTCTTCCTGTGCCACCTGGTGCAAGGAAGGAGATGGCGATCCCGCTGGTTGTAAACTGTTCTATGGCCTCAACGTCCCCTGGTGTACTGGCATGTCTCCTGGCATCTCCTCCATACTCTGGACACTACTGATGGACACAGCACACATTGATGAGCCATCTTGGATGCATACCGCTAGCTGAGCAAATTCAGTGGGTGATAGACACTGCCTCACGGTATCTCCAGGGATATGAAACTGTCAGGATGCACAGGACCAAAAAAGATAGTCTGTGGATGCCACAGAAGAATAACTCTATTTTTGGGCCGGTTTTTGGTTATTACCTCTATCTATCCATTGCTTGTTAAATTTGTACAACAGAAGGCAAAATAAATTCACAATGAGTTGCTTCCTAACTGGACAGGCTGATGTCATAGATTGACTTGATCATGACTGAGTTGGAGTTGTATTGCTTTGTTTTTGGTGTCCCCTTTATGTTCCTGGAGCAGTGTAGTTTCTGGGGAAAAATCTTTAATTTATGGGAGTAGAAAGAAAATAAATGAGAAGGTAAAGATTTTTACTATTAGGAAGTATATGAACTCTCAACTATTGTGACTCAACCTTTTTTTATTTTATTTATTTATTTATTTTTTCCCCTGTTTTGTTGGCATAGACCTCTGACATCCTCAGGCACTGCAAAGATGCTGCTCTTCGAGGACTTCCAGTATTTCTCCGTGAGGAACCTAAGGAACTCTTCAAAGAGTGCCTTGTAAGTAGTCATTAGCAACAAACAGGACCTACACTTTCTTTCAAACAAATGATATAATGGCTTACAATGCCTTTTATTTTTCATATACACATACTGTGTACACTACATGCACACTCAGACTGAAAGTATATGTACATGTAGGACAGAGTAAGAGACTACAACAGAGAATAAAAATGCAGTATTGGTGTAAGATGAGGTAAAGAATGGAAGAGGGGGTGGGGTGAAATGCACAGGGGGGGGGTTGTCCCGTCCCGTCCCTCTGTTCGTCTTTGTTGATGCACCTGTGGCGCCTCCCTGAAGGCAACAGTTCATACATCTCAGTGATGAGGGAGCTGTCATTGATCAGCTGGGGGGGTGTTAAAATGCATAGAAATACAAAGTAAAACATGCAGTGAAATTAGAGTTGTCTGTCTGTACTGTGTGTGGGAGGGAGGGTAAAGTGGCAAAGACTGAATAAATGAGTGTTATGTGGTGGTGGTGGTACTGGCATCTCCTCCATGCTCTGGACACTGTGCTGGTGGACACAACAAACCTTCTTGCCACAGCACACATTGATGTGCCATCTTGGATGAGAACCACTAGCTGAGCAACTTCAGTGGGTGATAGACACTGCCTCATTGTACCTACAGGGGTGTGAACATGTAGGGATAAAAATTCAAGCAAACGAACATCTTACGGTAATTTCTGCAGGTTTATTATATCGACGCCGGAGCTTGAGAGCAGATACTGATGGCATGAGTTTCCCCTCTCAAGACCGAAACCTGTCACACAAACCATGCCTTTATACATCAGTGTCCCCCTCCCAATTGTCCAGCATCGTTGACAGTCCTCCAAGGAACATTTCCATGGTGATGCTAATGTCCAGGTGTGGGCTTTCCAAGCCACTCAACTCCCCATGGTAATGTTAATTCAGAGTCCAGCCCCAAAGTCCTTTGTTCCTGTAAAAGTGTGAAGCTCTTTTGTCTCTGTGGTACCTTTTGTCTTAACAGTTTATTCATCCAAATGTTAATTTCTCAAATGAAGTTCCTTTGGGTACACTGTATGAAATAGCAACATTTATGTTTTAATGTTACATGATCTCTAATAAATTGAAACTGAAACAGAAATTATCTACTTCCTTAAAAATTCTAACTACAAACACATGTGACCAAAAATCAGACAAAGGATGAAAAAAAAAGAAATGGTCTGTGGATGCCACCTGCAGAATAACTTTTTCTGTGGCGTGTTTTGGTTATTACCTCCAATTGCTACCCATTGGTTGTTAAATTTGCAAAACAGTAGGCAAAATGGATTCACAATGAGTGCTTCCTTACTGGACAGGCTGATATCACAGAAGTATGATTGACGGGAGCATTGCTTTGGGTTTGGTGTTCCCTTTATTTTTTGGAGCAGTGTATAATGCTAGTGTGGTGTATTGTCATGTTATAGGACCCAGCCCCATGAGGATGGTGTTTTGTCATGAGTAGATGGTACAGGAGGGGGCAGAACAGATTTGCAAAGTCAATGTGAGTGTAAAAATCCTTTTTTGTGCTTTGTTTTCCTCAGGAGACCGATGCAGATGATGTGGCTGTGGGCATTCTGTATGTTCGCGAAGACTGTGGTCCAGGGACATCTACGCGAGTGCAAAACATTGCCGTCATCCTCGAAGAGAGAGTTGTTTTGCAAGATATCCCAGATACTCCAACTGCTCTGGCATACCTTTTTGGCCTCCTTTATGCCCTGAATATCTCCTACCCGAAGGCTCTGAAGTATACTTTCGATACTTTGCAAAATGTCTTCATGGAAATTGGTCCGAAATGCACACAGCGTGTGCGATCTCTGAAAAACAAACTTGCACTGTAAGACTTCATAAAAGAGTGAATATGAGGTTGTATTTTGAAATGCGTACTGGTTACATCAAGTTCCCCTTTGATGGCCCATGTTCTCACGGTTTTAGAGTATGGCTATGTTTCAGAGAAAAATGTGGATGACATTTTATTTTAACCTCAAAGTAATTTTTATTTCAAGCTCAGTTTTTACCTCCTTACTTGGGCCATAGTTGCCCATCATTGTCTTTATTTTACATTGTATTTTTTACTTACCAGACATGTTGAACCTTATGGCATTTAGGTTGTGCAGGCCCTTGTTCTGAATCAGCCAGTGTGTATTTAGGCTGTGTAGGGTCAATCAGCATCTTCACCGTTAGAAGGGCCATGTCAAAACATTGACATGGATGTAGCTTGTGTTTCAGAGCAACTAGATTAGAATGACAGGACGCCCCAATTACAAGTGCACTTGTTATTGCACTGCTTGGCCTGTGAAACCAAGTTCAAGTACTGAAGGGCCATATTTTGATTAAAGACATTAAGCTTAAAAAGATGGAAAATAGATTTAACTCAGGGGGCATGCTCTTAAATTATACAAATACTTGATTTTGTTCAAAAGTGCTTATTGAAATAAAGTTTTTTTACAAAGTGTGAAGTTTATTGTACATTATTGAAGTTTTGTAATTGTGTAGAACAATGACAAAAGGAATGTATAGTTTAATGATAAATTATGATAACCTCAATTGCCTTTTTGTAGTACTGTGAATGCCACTGTTCAGCAAAAAGACAAATCCGTGTTGGCAGAATGAGGAATAGAAAATTGACTTAATTAAGAATTCTTAATAAAGATTACAGTGTTATCATAGTTAAGATTATCATGGGCACATCGTTGGCAAAACATAAAATTCTTAATGCAGACGGTTGCCTGTAAATTTCAAATATTCTCAACTATTCTTTTTTTACAGTGTGGGGTGTTCCTGGTATGCAGTGGTTAGTACCTACCAAAAGTGGTCCAAGGAAGGACAACCGGTGAAACGGCAACAGCGTCATGGGTGTTGAAGGCTCACTGATTCGCATGGGGCAAGAAGGATAGAACATATGGTCCAATCCCACGAAGAGTGACTGTATATCCCTTGATAGGTGCCATTGTAATGAGATAATGAATGTTATACATGTCATCTGTCAGCAGTCATAATGTTATGGCTGACCAGTGTGTGTTGCAAAGATTGATTCAGGACATTCGCTTGGGGCCACGATGTCATCAGTACAACCAGTAAATCCTGTAATTAGTTTCCATTATGAGATTACACTGAAAATAATTCGTAGAATTGACTTGACGTCAATGTCTACATTGGTTGGATGTGAATGAACTGAGTTGCGTTTACACAGGTTGGTTTTGTACAGTCAGCCTGATTTGAAAGAGTCCTAGAATAAAAGCAAAATATTTATTCAGCGCTCACCTGAGCTAACTGATCTTCAAGCTCTGTGGCAGTGACACCACCCACTACATTACACAGCCATTTACATGGAAGTAAATAATGAGACATTTTCAAGTCATTTTAAATGGAAAAATAATGTTGGGGAAAGTGAACACTCTCATAGGAGTTCCATAAAAATGACGAAAAGAATAAGACCAGATAATGGCCAGTGAACACACACAGGAAGTCCTCTCCTTCCTTCCCCAATTCAATCTGCTCCCACATTCACTCTCTGCAAAGCAGCATTCATGTGTGCAGGAACTGACTACTCAGCCTGGGCAGGAAGACCCGCTCGAAACCAGGTGGTTGACAGTTTGGCCACGCAAGCAAACTGTCAATCAGCTTGAGCTGCCAAACTGATATAAGGAATATCAAAGGCAATAAAGAAAATCATTGTTTTATTCTTTTATTTTTGTGTTTATTTATTTTCCTGTTCTTTTATTTTCATTTTTAATTTTCTTATTTTGTTGTTTTTCTTTTTATCTCTGTGTTTATTTTCCTATATTTTAATTTTTATTTTAATCAGTTTCTTGTTCTTTTTCAGCATTTATTTTCATTTTCAGATTTATTCTGTTTTATGGCACTCCTGTGACATTTTCTGCACTGAGGTTAACAAAAAGCAGAAGTGAGTAATCTTGTACAAGTTTCACATTTTCTCTGTAATAAGATCATTAATGACACTGAATTAAGAAGTGCATTGCTCAAGATGGCGAACAGAATCTTGGCTCCTGCAGTAAATGTCTTGGACACTTTAGAAGAGTTTTTGTGCAAGTGATTGCAAAATAAAAGCAACAAACACACAGTTTTGTGGTGAATGTCACAATTTGTGGTCTTTTTTAGTTAATAGACTCATAGTGTGTGAACATGTTCCAAAGTTAGTACCTACCAAAAGTGGTCCAAGGAAGGACAACTGGTGAACCAGCGACAGGGTCATGAGTGTCGAAGGATCATCGATTCACATGGGGCACGAAGGCTAGCCCATATGGTCCAATCCCACAGAAGAGCTAATAAACTCAGCGTGTGAACATGTGCCAGGCTGCTGATGTGAACAAAGGCATTACAGTGAAGTGAATTCAAGATATCACAAGAGCATTTGTGGATGTCACTATTTGCAAGGGTTTTTTTTTTTGATAGATTCATAAAATTTGTGTGTGTGTGTGAACATACTCTAGGCCACTGATGTGAACTGAGGCATTCCAGTTAAGTGAATATGGGAGATTTTTACCCTCATTCGGGCATGATGGAGTGGTCAGATATGCTTGCGAGACAAAAAAAAGACCATGTTCATGAACGTATCATGAATGTAGTAATTGCCAGGCCATGAATGTGCTTGTTCAAACTAAGCTACTAGTTTGTTTATATTTTGGGAAATAGAACCAGCTAAATTCATTAGAAAATATTGTGGACAGCTAGAGACAAAAATAATAACTGCACGAGCAAGATTGTTTGAGTTGAGAGCAGTTAAGAACTTGTGTTATGTAGCTGAGGTTGAGGAATACACACGCCATGCTGACAGCATTTACCATTCAGCCTCTTTTTTTTTTTCTCTCCAGCATTTTCCAAAAAATCAGGTTTAGGACACGCCCTCATTTGGAACACTCAACATACTGTATACAGATACAAACAGTGTCACGGCATTAAAAATGAAGCTACATGCTATGATTTTAGTAATATCAGTCCCCTCCATGATTATTGCCCCGATCAGTAAAATGGGTTTGAAAAAAATCCACCTTTTGGTGATGTTGCTTCATCTCACACTGAAAAAATGAGAAAAATCCAACCTAATAAGTTTATTCGGAGAATATTAATCAATAACTATATAAATAAAGTTATTGATCTGATTTGATATTTATTGATTGGTATACAGTATGTATTCTGATCAGTACACACATTCATACACATGCACACCTAAAGTTAGCAGGGGCAGATACAGGCTGTCTGAGTGGCAGGGGCAAAATAAATTTAAAGTGTAACGAGGGTTCAAAGTCGGGCTGGAATGCACTGAGGAAACAAAAACAGGGGTACCTGGGGCATTAACTTGTATAGAGGCACCTTAGAAGGCACTTTTTCTTCCACATAGATTGCACATTATATATTTTTTTTCTCAGCCAGTAGGACACTGCATCTTGTTTTCTACACTGGAAGGGCAATTCATCACTTTTCTTCGCTTACAGGGAAACCCTATAGGGCACGGCATCATGTATTCTCCACCGGAAGGACATCTAGGGAAAATTTCATCATATTTTCTCACACACATAGCCACCCTAAAGGGCATTTTGTCTTTTTTTTATTTAAACAACAGCCATTAGGGCAAATGTTTTAAAAAGATAATGGTGTTGATATACAGTTATCTTTCTTTGGCTATGTGATTTGCTTACAGTTTCAGGCAGTGTTGTAGTTGAGTCACTAAACCTCGAGTCCGGGTCCAGTCTCAAGTCCCCAGCGTTCAAGTCCGAGTCAAGTCCAAGTCATTAAAAAAAATTTTCGAGTCAAGTCCACTATTGACCCGAGTTGAGTCCGAGAACAAGACTCCAACCGCACCATTTGACAGTGGCTGTTTTAGCACCATTAACATGAGTTTGTTACTAAACATGACGTATGAACAGGTGAATGTGCATTCTCTTTGTCAGGGAGTGCAAAGTATTCTGTCAGAGATGGTTGGTAGATGGATGTAAGTGCAGAAGGTGTGTTTATTAATACAAGTGAAGACGGTAAACAATCCAGAACGGCAGGCAAAATCGTAAAACAAGTGAAACGGACAATAGGTCGAGCGAGGCTATCGTAGACTCGGCAGAATCAAAGACGAGAAACAGGGGATCAGGAAACCAAACAAAGACTCGGTAACTTGTCCGCAACGCAGCTCAATACTTCGCAAAGTAAGTGTGTTTTCACAGTTTTTATATAGGCGCGCTGATTGCGCCTTAATCCTGTGTAGGCGTGAGTTGTTCACGGGGCGCACGTGCAAGAGTCTATCTGATGCACAAGGCGTACAGGTGTGACACATTTGCACAAAATTATTACAAGTTAAGGTACGTATATCGATATCGTATGCCAAATTATTATGGCTTGTTACAAGAAGAAGAAAAAATCCGAGTCATCAGCGCTCAAGTCCAAGTTGAGTTAAAATTAGGGCACGAGTCGGACTCGAGTACGACAAGCCTGGTTTCTTGCCACGCCCAATGATTTGTGTAGTGTGAATCTGAACAGGACTAATTAAGTATTAATTTCAAACGTATGTAAAGGTATTAATTTCTTTATTATTCTTCAGACTACGCAATAGTTAAATAGAAAAGTGCCCACTGTTTCTTCTAACGTTTTGTTTGTTTGTTTATTTATTTATTCGATGTTGTTAAGAAAACGTGTGTAAGGGAATTGGATTCATCTCAAATCAAGGTCAATGCTGGCAGTGCAAGCTCAACTTTTCGTTCAGATCCAATCTATCGGTCTTCATGGTTCACCTTTGTGTCTGTTCGTGACCCTGTATGCGTCGAGTGTAAACGGACGTCTGGCATCAAACAGCCCAAACGCGTCAACTATACATCCCTGAAATATGATGACATCTTTTTCTTGAAGTATATTTGTGTAGAAGAGGTTGCTGTTTTGTAGTCAGTTGTGAAATGGATGTTCATCCCTTTCTTCTTTTTTTTTCTTTCCTTTCTTCCAGGTCAAACTCAGCCTGCTCCCAAGACGTGCCCTCCGTCCCCTGCCCAGCCAGTGCAAGCGGGCGCTTTTGCCCCCCGTACACCACCGATGACCCACAAGGCCCAAATGCCAGTCCAGTCTCCTACCCCTCTCCAGGCCAAAGCTACGGTGAACCAGATAGCTGTAAAACAGCAGCAGGTGAGGCCCCAGGTGCAGCTCCACCAGGGGGCCCAGGTCATTGCAGTGCCAGGGTTACAGATCCAGCCAGAGCAGACAGTTAAACTCCACTTGCCTGTACAGCTCCAGCAGCAGGCTGGTCCAACATGCCAGGCAGGTGTCAAGTCCCAGCAGGTCCAGAACGTGGTGACGTTGCAGACGGCCAGCGTCCAGGAGCAGCTCCAGAGGATCCAGCAGCTCCGTGAGCAGCAGCAGCAGAAGAAACGGCAACAGCAGGAGGCAAAGAGGGAGCAGCAGCAGCAGGCCGTCAGCCAGAACGACCTTATCCAAAAACAGGTGAGCGGGCCACAGTGCACCACAGGGCCCGGTCAAACAAATATACAGCACATGTGAGAAAAGGGCCTCATGGCCACGCTGCCCCACAAAGCCTGCTGAGTTACACATGCACCAGAGCAAGTTCATCCGATTCAGGTCAAAGAGGACCCCAAGAACAGCACACCTCCTGCTGAAGAGGCAGAGCACGTTCACCCAGATGCAGGTTTTAGGTGAGAGGAAATCCCAACAGTTAAGATGCGTCACTGAGACCACGGAGTGCTTCTCATCCAAACAGTGGCAGTGACTCACATGAGCGAGGTCACGGATCTGTGTTTATTTTTTGCCTTCGCTGGCTGTATATGTGTAGGTTTGAGATCCATGCACATCTATATTATTTTCCACATACGTGTACCTTTTTTAGATGCTTTACTGCGTGTGTATGCGTATCTAATAGCGTCTTGCGTTTTACTTTGCTTTCGCTTGGATTTTCATCATGGTTTTCTGCAGGTGGTGATGAAGCAGAACGCAGCGATTGAGCAGCTGAAACAGAAGAAGGCTATGACTCCTGCAGAACGTGAAGAGAACCAGAGGCGAGTTTCGCACCACACTACAGAAACCGTCACTTCACTTACTCTGGTATTACTGCACAGAAACGGGTCCCTTTCTCACCCTCTGCTCATGCTCACAAGCATCATTTTGAGCTACGATACACATCTTCATACAGGAGCTCGAACCGGAAAGAAGCTCCGCAACAGACTTGAAGTACGTTCTGTTCTGTTCTGTTCTGTTCTTTGCATGTTACACTTTTAATCCGAGCCTGCAGGTTATTTGTATGCCAGTGTAAATCATCAGGATTATCGTCTGAGCGACATGTAGTTTCTTACACGTTTACTTTGCAGGTCTTTTTTTATTTTATTTCATTTTTTCCCCCTCCCAGCACAGCTGTGTAACTGAACATCCTCAAATAAATCAAGTTTACCAAAGCGACATAGGAAACTAGAGTTTTGAGGAAAAAATAAACTAGCTAATGATTCTTGAAGTGATGCTGGACAGTGAGTACACAAGTCACAGTCGCGTTTCACGTCACTGGGGTTCAAATGATGTCATCAACCTTCCAGCTCCCTAATCTGTTTATCTATGGAACAAATGGCCTGGAAAATGTATTGACCTCTCCCTGACCCAGTACTGCCCCGGCATACCTTTTGGCATTTGCCTGTCTGGAACTTTGGATCATCCTCCTCCATTTCTGACCCACTATGCCCATGTCATATTTCCCAACCCCACTACCGCTGAATGAAGCACGTCTGCATGGTGATGCAGCCATGAATTAACCCCTGAGCGCATTTGCTCCCAGCCACACACCCAAACTATAGCGAGGATTAGTCTGGCTGTGGTCTGTCTCTAGCCTGCTCTTTGTCTGTTGGCGTCTGTCTTTGGTATGCTTTTTCTAGAGTACAAGTATATTCTGGGGGCTATGCACACCGGCATGATTGTACCCCATTAAAGTACAGTGGTGCTTGAAAGTTTGTGAACCCTTTAGAATTTTTTATATTCCTGCATAAATATGACCTAAAACAACATCAGATTTCCACACAAGTCCTAAAAGTAGATAAAGAGAACCTGGTTAAACAAACGAGACAAAAATATTATACTTGGCCATTTATTTATCGAGGAAAATGATCCAATATTACATATCTGTGAGTGGCAAAAGTATGTGAACCTCTAGGATTAGCA
>JAOBAM010000024.1:73674529-73685358 GCA_025212355.1 Notarius kessleri
GGATAGGCTCCAGCTCGCCTGCGACCCTGTAGAACAGGATAAAGCGGCTACAGATAATGAGATGAGATGAGATTCTTTGATTGTGTTGAATTTAAAAACACCAAAATGCAGCGGGTCCATCAGACCCACGAACACTGGCTGAGCAACAAAAATACGAACGCCGCACAAGGGTTAACATGAAACGAAACCGATATCTGATTAAAAACTCACTTGTGGGTTAATTAGATTCAACCGTATGGTAACTAATGAAATGTCTAATAACATGACTACAGAGACTGTGAATCGCTAATAAAATCTGACTGATGAGGAATGATGAAAGGTTCACAATTATGTGATAAAAACCTCTACAAGGTTCTTGTTAGTGCGGTTGGATCAATGGACACCCATTAGCACTAATGAGATCGTCACTGGCAGAGTCGAGGTCAGTAATTAGTAGCGACGCTGGTTTTAATGCTAATCTGATAAGCAGTTTGGATTTTCACAGATAAAGTGATTACACCTAAAGGAGATGACAGAGCTCTATGGATTGGTGCTAATGACAGGATGAGAAAACAAGAAAGAGCTGCCAAATTAAAAAAAAAAAAAAACTCTCTTACAGAATAGAAGCTCTTCTTATAGCGCCGTTGTAGTCGCCATTTTTTCCTCTGATCTTACCCTGAAAACCTTTTCAAGTCCATCTTTCTAAAGAGCTTCTGTTTGGCTGACTGCTACTGTGATCTTACCAATTTCCTCCTGTAAGTCTCTGTTAGCACCTTACGCACCGTCATGTGTTGTACCCGATGGAGGGATTAGCACGTCAGCTATAAAAAAGCTAACAGATGTAAAAAAAAAAAAAAAAATGATAACGTTTCTCACCACAGCGACTGCACCTGTGATGTGTGATATAGCTCATTACTGGGGGGAAAAATACTATTGAATAGAGTGTCTACATTCCTGACGTTCTGTGATGTATAAATAATGGCGATGAGGTTTGCGACCCAGTGTTTTGGATGTTTATTGATTGTATATTAGAGTAGAAATCAATCATTCTACATTTTATTTAATGCACAGTTGTTTGGCTACTTATGAACACAAACTAATAAGAAAGGAAATATAAGAAGAAGAAAAAAATTGTGGAAAGATGCAAAGAAAACAAGAAAGAGTACTGGAGGGAGACAGAGAGATGGAAAGAGGCAGTGAGAAAGAGAGAAATGGAAAGATGAGGATATAGAAACAGCTGGAGAGATGGAGAGAGACAGACAGAAAAGAGAGAGACTCGATCAGTTATTAATTATTGACAAAGTCAAATAAAAGAAAGTAAATTGTGAAGCAAGAAAGAAAGAACTGGAGAGACAGAGAGATGGAGGGAGACTGAGACAGAAAACAGAGAGAGAGACTTGTTCAGCTATTAATTATTGACAAAGCCAAATAAAACAAAGTAAATTATGAAAAGAGAAAGAAAGAAAAGAAGGAAAGAGTCAGAAGCAGAAAGCACTGGAAAGACAGACCAATAAGATGGAGAGGGAGCTCGAGAGATGTGAAGACAGATAGACAGAGAGAGATGAACAGACAGAGAAAGAGAGAGCGAGATGGAAGAAGACAAAGAGATAAAACTGGAAGAGAGACAGATGGATATACCTGAAAGAGAGACAGAGAGAGAGAGAGAGAGAGAGAGAGAACTGAAAGAGAGATGTGTATGTTATAAACGGTGCCAGCTGCTCTGATCCCGAGCTTGTAGTGCCCATTAGAGGAATTCTGGGTAATTTCCCCTGTGGACTCAGACCATGGCGGCACCATCAATCACTTCCTGCTCACTATTTAACAGAACACACACACACACACACACACACACACAGAGCCTGACCGATAAACGCACTACGTATGTGGTGTATATACAGTATTTTTCACATGACCTCTGTGTGCAGTGAGCTGTGGGGTTATTAATAGCTAAGAAACACATTTTCATGTTTTTCAGGAATTTGGTGTTAAATTATTTATTTGTCATTTTCCTTCCTTCCTTTCTTCCTTCCTTCCTTTTTCCCATTCCTCCTTCCTTTATTTTGGTAACTTTTTTTCCATCTGGATATACAGTATGTACTGATCCTGGCTCTGTTAGCATGAACTCAGACGCAGGATTAGCATAAAGTAATCAGGAGATAATCTCAGGTAACGCTCGCTCCATTTCGCTGAAACACTCTCTCCGTCCTGTGCTGAGGATCACACAAATAAAAAGTGAAAATGAGAAAAACGAAATGTATGAATGAGGAAATATGATAGAGAAGAATTTAAATATATATATATATCACTGAACCAAGTGTGTGTGTGTGTGTGTAGGCAGGCTGTCTTGTTGATTTTATTGAACATTTTACAGTATTGTAATGAAAGCATTTTAAAATCCTCTGTCTCTCTTTTCTTCATGTCCATATAAACAATCCTGACAGTTACTCCAAATCCCTCAGCAATGTTTATGCCAAATATTCTCTCATACACTTTTCTGTCTTTTCCATAGGCTAAATGTCCATGCACAACTAGGGGACACCGAAAGGTCATTGGAAAGTATGCATCCCCAAAAAAAAGGAAATATGGGAAAAAAGGAGAACTGGAGACTAGGGGACACTGAAAACTGTGGATCTGGAAAACAAAGGAACAGGAAATTATGGGATACTGGATATTACAGAACAAGGAAATGGATAAAGGACAAGGAAACAAATAAGGGACAAGAAAACTAGGACACTGGAAGTTTGAGGACAATGATATCTAGGATACACTGTAAACTGGGGAACACTGAAAACGAGGGGACACTAGATACTAGAGGACAACAAAAATTAGAGGCCTTTGCCAACTAGTGGCCACTGGATAGTATGGAACACTGGAAACTAGAGGACACTGGCAACTGGGGACACTGAAAATTAGAGGACACTGGTAACTAGGGGACACAGGAAACTAAAGGACACTGGAAAGGAGGAGACACTGGTAATGAGGGGACACAGGAAACTAAAGGACACTGGAAAGGAGGAGACACTGGTAATGAGGGGACACAGGAAACTAGAGGACACTGGTAATGAGGGAACACAGGAAACTAGAGGGCACCACAAATGAAGGGACACTGGTAATGAGGGGACACAGGAAACTAGAGGACAGTGGTAACTAGGGGACATAGGAAACTATAAGACAACAAAAATTAGAAGACTTTGGAAACTAGTAGCCACTGGATAGTAAGGAACACTGGAAACTAGAGGACACTGGAAACTGGAGGACTTTGGTAACTAGGGAATATAGGAAACTAGAGGACAACAGAAATTAGAGGACACTGTAAACTAGAGTACACTGGTAACAAAAGGACAATGGAACCTAGAGGACACTGGTAAATAGGGGGCACAGGAAACCAGAGGACACTGATATCTAGGGAACAGTGGAAACTAGAAGACACTGGAAACTAGAGGACAGCAAAAATTAGAGGACTTTGGAAATTAAAGGCCACTGGATAATAGGGAATACTGGAAACTAGAGAACACTGGTAACTAGGGGACACAGGAAACTCGAGGACAACAAAACTTAGAGGACTTTGGGAACTAGTGGCCACTGGATAGTAAACAACACTGGAAACTAGAGGACACTGGGAATTAGACGACAGCCATGGCCTAAAGGTTAGAGAAGCAGCTTTGAGATCAAAAGGTTGCAGGTTTCCTGGATCAAATGTGTGGGTGGGCGGAGTGAATGAATTGCTACATCCATGGCTGAAGTTCCCTTTCAGAGAAAGAATTTTCATTGTGCTCTAATGTCAAAATAAAGGCTTCTTTTTCTAGAAACTAGAGGACACTGGAAATAAGGGGACACCACAAATTAGAGGACTTTGGAAACTAGGGGACAGTGGAAGTTAAAGGACAAGGAAACTATGAACAACTAGCTATGATGACATGTTAAAGTGCGCATTATGATGCATGATGTACATACTGAAGACGCACACACACAGAGTGGAGGACAAGCTGTCCATCAGCATGGTGTTCTAATGTCTATCACGTGTTATACTGAGGCTGCTGTTTGAGGAGATGAAAAATAGATCAATATCAATTTCTGCGAGATGGAATTACTATGCATCAGCTCAAGTGTTCTCTCTGTAAAATCCGCTGTGTAATCGGCTCAGCGCTCACTCACAAGTGTGAAGAACAATTTGTCCCCCCTCCCCTCGCTGTGCGATAAAGTGTTTGTGATGTGTGATCTGTAGGATAAGAGTGCGTGTGTGAGATGATAGCTACCTTTAACAGCACTTAATGGTATCAAGTCTAATAATATTTTGCTTATTAGGTACAGTGTGTCGTGTCTGTGTACAGTGTACATCATCTTAAACAATTACAGGACAACAGCATTCTTGATCATCTGTGTTTTCTCTCTCTATCTGTCTTTCTTTGTCTCTATGGCGCTGCTCTCTGGACCTGCCCGATTCATCCTGATGCTCTACTTCTGCTTGGAGCCTCCTTCACCGGAGAATGACTCACTGCTGCTGAGGGTGGCCCATAATATCTAGCCTAAAGTTCACCATGAGATTGCTGTGGATGATACCACATGGACATCCTAAAGATGGCTGTGGATGTCCTCACTTGGATAGCCAAAAAGACTGCAATTACTTAAAACTCTTTCCACTCAAGTCCCAATCATTCGGTATCACCTTGATGCCGGGGGCATCGTGGCTCAGGTGGATAAGGCACCATACCATAAATCCGAGGACCCGGATTCGATTCCGACCCGAGGTCCTTTCCCGATCCCTCCCTGTCTCTCTCTCCTGCTCATTTCCTGTCTCTACACTATCCTATCCAATAAAGGTGAAAAAAGCCCAAAAAAATCACCCTGATGCTCATACTCAAGATCCTTTCAACACATCAAGCACTACATGACTCTAAAATATACAGCTGTGGAAGGGAAATGATTTATAATTGCACCATCTGGTGTCACCCAGAAGAGGATGGGTTCCCTTTTGAGTCTGGCTCCTCTAAAGGTTTCTTTCTCATGGTGTCTAAGGGACTTTTTTCTTGCCACCATCACTTCTGGTTTGTTTATTTGGGGCAAAATTAAAGCAAGATACAAATAAAATTGAATTGACATGAAATTAATTGAATGTTTCATCATAAAACAGCAGACCATAGTTCCAACTCATAACACCACGAGAAACTACTGTCCCTGTAACCCATCAGACCACATATCCCACACCTAACACCAACATAACCAACGATATGCTGGTGGTTAGTGATTAAAAAGGCTCTAGAATGGGTCAGTACTGAATGCTCTAGCAAGGGTCTAAAATGGGTTGGTGTTCTGACATGTTCCTGTAGAGGTTAGTGATAAAAATGCTACAGAATAAAGTATTGTATTAGAATGCAATAGAATGAGTTGGTGATCCTGAAAGCCTGTTTCAGTACAGGTCTGACTTTTAGAATGGTGTTTAATTATTTAGTGTTTGAGAATGCATTTGATTTGCTGACATGTCCCAGTATAGGTCAGTGGGTCAGAGTTCGAGAATGAACAAGTGCTGGTCAGTGTTCTAGAATGGGTCAGTGGGTCAGTGTTCAGTGTTCTAGAATGGGCCAGTGTTGGTCAGTGAGTCAGTATTCTGTGGTCAGTGTTCTAGAATGGGCCAGTGCTGGCTGGTGGGTCAGTATTCAGTGGTCAGTGTTCTCGAATGGGCAAGTGCAGGTCAGTGAGCTAGTGTTCTAGCTTTCAGTGCTTTCAGTGAATCAGTTTTCTAGAACAGACCACTGCTGGTCTGTGAATCAGTTTTCTAGAACAGGCCAGTGCTGGTCAGTGAATCAGTGTTCTAGAATGGGCCAGTGCTGCTCAATAGGCAAGTGCTGGTAAATGGGCTAGTGTTACAGAATGGGCAAGTGTTGTCAGTGTGTTAGTGTTCTAGAATGGGGAAGTGCTGATCAGTGGATCAGTGTTCTAGAATGGGCCAGTGCTGGTTAGTGGGCTAGTGTTAGAGAATGGGCCAGTGCTGGTCAGTAGAATGGACCAGTGCTGGTCAGTGGGTCAGTGTTCTAGAATGGGCCAGTGCTGGTTAGTGGGCTAGTGTTAGAGAATGGGCAAGTACTGGTCAGTGAATCAGTGTTCTAGAACAGGCCAGTGCTGGTCAATGGGCTAGTGTTAAAGAATAGGCCAGTACTGGTCAGTGAATCAGTGTTCTAGAATGCGCCAGTGCTGGTCAGTAGGTCCTTTTTTTTTTTTTTAAGGGGTCAATTCGAGTCAGTGGCTCACTTTTCTAGAATATTCTCTCCCCTGTACCCTGGATTATTTATCTTGTCAGTTCTGATCAGTGGAACACTATGGTAAGCTGGAAGAAAGCACTGAGAGAATGTTTGGGCTTGTCCAGGTTTGGATTGAAATTCATCTCATTTGTATCCTGATACAAGCTTGGCATGCTGCATTCCTCTCTGGGGAAATACTGTTCTGGATGAGTGAACCTTTCTGTAATGATGATGATGATGATGTGCTGCATGAGCAATCATCGACTGATGCCAATATTAAAGCTCTAAATGCTTGGACATATCTGTCTGTATTTTAATTCATTATTTCTCTTTAATCATGTTTAATAGAGTATGTACTTTCAGAAACGGAGATCTCTGTATCTCACTGCAAGTCGCTTCACTATGACTCTGGGAGGAAGTGTAGACTGCGCAGTGAATGTCTGTCGGATTTCTGTGTTTTAATGTTCTGTTGTTTATACACATTATTTAGATTAGATTAGATTAGATTAGATTAGATTAGATTAGATTAGATTAGATAGAACTTTATTGATCCCTTTGGGTGGGTTCCCTCAGGGAAATTAACTGCATTTGGACTCATAAATTGGAGATGAGGACTCTGAATTTTTCTTTATTTTTTGTCACATGCCATAATAATTTGGAATAAGATTTATATTTATATCTACATTCATTTTTATACTAATTTCGTGCAAGAGAATGCACATTCACCAGTTCATACGTCATGTGCAGGAACAAACTTATGTTAATGGCGTTAAAATGCCTGGAGAGAACGCCCCTAGGATTGTCCAGTTTGCTTATACAGACTTCTCATGCAGTGGGAAAAAAATGCACTGCTGCATGTTCCATATGTAGAAGAACTATCGAGGAGACGACGGACACAACTTTGAACCTCAATCGTCATTTGGCAAGACTCCATCCAGAGAAGGAAGTGACACACTATGTTCATTGCTCTGTTGATAGTGGGTGGGGCTTGCTTGCTGAGCGATGAACTTTGCTTTTCTTTTGATGATGTGTGTGTGTGTGAAAGTCAATCAATCAATCAATCAATCAATCAAAAGAGTCTTGTGGAGTCTTGTTCTCAGACTCGACTTTAATGACTTGGACCTGAACACTGGGGACTCAAGACTGGACTCGGACTCGAGGTTTAGTGACTTGACTACAACACTGTTCGGGACATTGTAGGGATTGATATTACTGAGGAATTCTAGTTTTTTTCGTAATTATTTTTTAACGCTCTTCTGGGCTGAAAGAATTCCGATATTTCGGAAGATAAGACACGCGTTCTGTCTCTCTTCTCGCCATTTTGTTTTAACCTGCCTCCTGTCATGGTGGCGTAGTTACCGTTGCTATGGGGGTCACATGACGGAGTAAAGTGTGCTCTTTTTTACAAAGAAGCAGCAACGTTCAAACACTAAAGATGTATTTTGTATTGTAAAGTATTCATTTAATTTCATTTTTGCTTCATGTATAGCATTTGTGTTTATTCAGGCTAGCTTGTTGGCTTTGTTTCTTTCTTTCATTTTGTGGCACATACGGCCATATACATAATACAGTATATTCGTTCAGTAGCATTGTTAGTTTGAACATACATGCCTCGTTTATTTCCTTGTAAAAGAAATTCCTGTAAAAGTTCATTTTATTCCAAAAGCTTAACCAATAATTTACTTTGTAGCCGGTTTGACATTCTTGCTACTGGGGACGTGCACATTGTCTGTGCTCTTATTAATAATGTAATTCCTTCCTGGTTCTTTGTGTCCTTGCTTTTGCCCTTAGGTAGTATGTGCCATCATCAGTAAACTTTTCAGAAGTCTGGAGCTCAGCACTTTGGTTATCTGTCACCATCACGGACAAGCCGAGGCACGCTGGTTATCACAAGCTCTCTGAACATTACCGGCAAGGAATGCCGGCTTTGCAGAGTAACCCCCAAATTATTTTTTGGGACATTTACAGGTGCTTGAAAGGGGCTTTGTTTGAGTGTGTGTGTATGTGTGTGTGTGAGATGATAGAGTCAGGTCATTGTGAATGACTGAATGAGATCCAGGCCCAGCAGGCTGTAATGGATCCAGGAGATTAAAGCAAAGTCTGTCATAAACCACAGTCATCCACCATCTCATCTGACACACACACACACACACACACACACACGATTACACTTTAAGATGTATACCTTGAAATCAGCTAAATCAGACTCGAGAACAGAAATATCATAATGGAAAAGATGCATAAATCTGACACGTCCAAATAATTAGCTGAAGTTAATGGGCTTGTATAGGCGGAGCACTTTTGGCAGCGTAAAGTAAAAACAAATAGCTGGAGAGCAAAGAGCTTAGCTCAGTGTACAGACATGTATTTCTGCTTCACAAAACTGATAAGGCTCAAACACTCACTGCAGACTTCAAGATGAGTAATTACCTCCGTTGTTTACCTTATCGCATTCCTGATGGGTCCTGAGACAAGAACTTTGGCGCACTTTGAGAAAAATATGAACACTGCAGGTGTGGTTATTACATTTAAGGATTTACAGATTGAGATATGATATCTGGTCATGGGTTCCAACAAGAACCTGCAAGCAAATGTGTATCGATTCATACAATGATTACAGAAGGTTAAATGGTTAAATCCAGAACCGTTAAGGATTCTTTGGATTGTCAAAGGCAAATTAGAGATGGTTTGTGGCGACTAGCACTTTTTTAGATAAACAAAGAACCCTGAACTATCCAAAGAACCCTTGAGGAACCTGTATTAATGGTGTTAGAATGCAGATGCAGTCTTGGGCTCTTCATCAGAACTTGAAGTCGGGGTTATTTGTAGTAAAATGGGTTTAAAAACAACCCATGTTGAACAAAGTACTGTACAAAAGATTTTAAAAAAATCTCTGAAGTTCATAAAATAAAGTAACTGACTCATTAAAAAATATATTTCTTGAAATAGATTAGAAGAGAAAGAAATGTAAAATAAATAAAAATAAAAAGTGTGCACCATGCTATCATGACACGCTTCATACATATTAAACTCAAACACACCTCCTGAGACAGTAAATGTAGATTAAATTTGCTACAGGAAGTTTAACTCTGTTAATTTACCAGCCTCATTAGAAGGTTCATCAACCAACTAGAAGGGCACACAGTAGAGTGTATACCTCTGCCAAGCCACATATTATCAACATCAAAATCAAATCACTTGAACCGAGGATAATACTAAAGCTGTCCACCAAATTTCATCCAAATCCATTCACTACTTTTTGAGTTATGCTGGGAACAAGCAAAACAATCCTGGATCTGCATACATATCTGGATCCCGGATCTGCATACATATCTGGATTTGCATCAAAATCTACTCAATTGTTCCTTGGCCCATGACCCACCTTTCCACCAAATTTCATCCAAATCCATTCATTACTTTTTGAGTTATGTTAGGAACAGGCAAAACAATCCTGGTTCCGCATACATATCTGGATTTTAGATCAAAATACATATCCAGATTTGCATCAAAATCTACTCAATTGTTCTTTGGCCCATGGCTCACCTTTCCACCAAATTTCATCCAAATCCGTTCACTGCTTTTTGAGTTACGTTGGGAACAAACAAACGGAAGTGAAAACATAACCTCTAACAAAGATGGTGGAGGTAATACAAGGATGTGTGCTCTATGTACATTCTGCAGTATGTACACAGGGTATCCAAAAAGTCAGGAACCAGTAGAAATATCCTGAGCAAATATGTTGATCTGAATCCATAGGGAATAAAACACCACGTTACTGCTGCCGTCTCATATCTCCAGGCTTCCCAGGTCAGCCCTGATCTTGTGTGGAGTTTGGGTTACATGATCTCCCTATGGGTTTCCTTTGGGTTATTGGGTTTTTTGCAACCTCCCAAAGCATGTCAGTAGGTAGACCCAGGAACGGTAAAGTGTGAATATCTTATGGGTGAATTTGGCCAATTCAAGCTGTTTGGCCAATCCAGATTTTGCATTCACCATGACCCTGACCAGGATAACAGGATTACTATGCATACTATCATAGATAAATACTCAATAACAAGATGAAGAGTTTGCAAGCAGTAATCTGTACAATAAGAAAAACAAATTTGATTTTTTTTTTTTTTTTACTTTTCTGAATCTCAGGCTTCTACACTATAGAATGGTTGCCATTTCAGGGCGGCATGCACACACATACAGATTAGTTTAGAGTAGACAATCCAGCTACCATTTTAGGAAACCTGCGCACCCTCAGGAACTCCATATGGACACAGGAGAACATGCAAAACTCTACACAGATAGTAACCCAAATTCAGGGTTGAATCAGAAACCCTGGAGATGTGAAACAGTTCATATGAATGCTCACCATTCTGCCTTCATAAAAATCCAAATAGTTACAAAATATGAGAGAATGTTAACATTTGTGAATAAATCTGTCTACACACTTATGCAGGTAATTATAACTAGCATTTTTTTAAAATTAATTAATTTATTTATTTATTAACTCATCCTGCCGGCGGCGGCCACATTTCACAAAAATCAATTCTTCTCTCTCAATTCTTCACTGATTTTTATTCTTTTTGGCAGGAAGGTAGGTCTGCCTGGGGTGCATATAGCTTC
>JAOBAM010000024.1:75172125-75184180 GCA_025212355.1 Notarius kessleri
GGGGGAACGAATAAAATTGGAAGTCTGTGATTTGAATTCAGTAGCTTTTGGTCCACTAAAAAAAAAAAAAAAACTGGGTGTCAGGGAAAATTATTTTTATGAACTAAACGTGAAAAATCTGAAAGGCAGTCTACCTTTAAATGAAACAAAATCTCACTTGCTGTTTTTCTGCATGTGGTGGTGGTGGACTGAGTCGTCGCAGATGACGAATCTCATTCTCCCGGTCATTTAGTGACGATGCCTGCGATTGCTGAGGAGTCCAATGCGCACACACGTTGGCAGTCATCGCAGATGAAGTGATGGTGTGGGGGTGATGGGTTGAGGGGCAGCAGCAGCATGATGACTTCACAGGCGTTTCTCTATCAGCCTGCTAGTCTTCTTTTCTTCAAAGGTTTTGCAGCCATCTTGGCAAATCTTGTGCCACTGGGCACGGTCTTGGGCTTTCCTCTCCCAAGATGAAGGATCGATGTTGTAGGCCTTCAGGGTGGCTTTCAGGACATCTTTATCGCGCTTGCGTTGTCCTCCTTGGGATCGGCTGCCTGATGCCAGTTACCCAAACATAAGGACCTTTGGAATTCGCTCCTCTCCCATGCGCATGACGTGTCCTGACCATCGCAGTTGTGCTTGGGACATGAAGGCCTCCATGCTTGTGATGTTACAATGCTCTAAAACGGTGGTGTTTGGGACTTTGTCCTTCCATGTCAAGTTGCAGATCTTGTGAAGGTAGCGCTGGTGAAATTGCTCCAGCCTCTTTATGTGGCATCGGTATTGTGTCCATGTTTCGCAGCCGTATAGTAATGTGCTTAGAGCCACTGTCCTGTACACTTGAATTTTTATGCTCAGTCGTATACCGTGATCTGACCAAAGTCGGTGCTGGAGACGACCATAAGAAGAGCTAGCTTTGCTGATGCGTGCGGTGATCTTGTTATCTATCTTTGCATTCTGTGCTAGGATTCCTCCAAGGTAGCAAAATTTCTCCATGAACTTCAATGATTCTCCATTCACAGTGATGGTTTGAGTAGAAGGAGGTGATCCAGGTCCGAGTTGGTGCAGCACTTCGGTTTTGTTGATGCTGACTGGGAGTCCAAATCGGGTGCATGCTTTTGAGAAGGCGTCAACGATGTGCTGAGCATCTTCGAAGGAATTAGCAATCGGAGCACAATCGTCTGCATACGGTAATTCACGGAGCAGCATGGAAGAGGTTCTGGTTTTTGCCTTGAGTCTCCTTAAGTTGAAGATGCTTCCATCGCTCCTGAAGCGAATCATCACTCCTGTGTCACACTCACTGAAAGCAGCATGGCAGAGAAGACAATGCTGAACAGCAAGGGAGCCATGACGCATCCTTTTTTGGTGCCATTGCTGAATTCAAAGGGAGCTGAGACTGAGCAGTCATCAATTACACAATCAAGCATGCCTTCGTGGATGGATCGAATGATCGTGGTGACTTGTGCTGGACATCCAGATTTGGTGAGAACTTTCCAGAGGCCTTCTCGGCTGACAGAGTCGAAGGCTTTTTGTCAGGTCTACAAAAAACATGGAACAGTTCTCTGTTTTGTTCTACACACTTTTCTTGCACTTGTCTGGCCGAGAAGAGCATGTCGTCTGTTGTGCCTCGCGAGGCGCGAAACCCACATTGGCTCCCTGGGATGACTTCTTTGCAATGGAGTTGGTGAGGCGATTGATTGATTGATTGATTGATTTTTGCAAGTATCTTACCAGCTATGGAGAGGAGTGATGTGCCTCTGGTTGTCACAGCTGTGTCTGTTTCCCTTATTCTTGTAGAGGTGCACGATAAGTACAGCCTTGAAGTCTTGTGGGACAGACCCCCAGATTGAACCAAACAGGTCTCACAGCTTAGTTGCTAAAAGGTCTCCTCAACTCTTGTAGATTTCCGCTGGTATCCCATCAGCGCCGGCCGCTTTTCCTTTAGAGAGCTGTTCGATCGCCTTGATTTCGGCTACTGTGGGAGGGTTGTCGAGTTCTTGATGCATGGGTCTCTGGGGAAGTTGTAAGATGGCATCGTCTGAGATGGTTGACACACGATTCAAGACTCCGTTGAAGTGTTCAGCCCATCAAGAAAGTATGCCAGCTTGGTCTTTGATGAGGGTTTGTCCATCAGCTGTGTATAGTGGTGTGCTACCTCGGGAGGTAGGTCCATACACAGCTTTCAGTCCATCGTAAAAGGCCTTAGTGTCTTTCCTGTCAGAGGCTGCTTGCAGATCAGCAGTTCGGTCTTGCCACCAACGATCTTTCATCTTCCTCAGTACAGTTTGTGCTTCTCTTTTCAGTCGGAGGTATGTGTCTTTCTTTGTTTGTGATGTAACTGATGTGAGCTTGGTGAAGACGATCCAGGAAGTTGCAGATGGTGCTGTCATTTTGATCAAACCAGTCACGGTGTGAGCATTTCGCAAAACCCAGTACTTCCTCTGCCGACTGATAAATAGCGTCTCTTGGCGTCCTCCACTGATAGTCCTTCAGTGCTGATGTTGTTGAGTGTGTTTTCAGTCTTCTCGTGAAGTTGGAGGGACACTGATTGGGAGGAGAGTTTGCGAACATCCAGCTTCTTGGTTGGTGCTGAGCGGACCCTGCGTCGTGGTGGCTTAAAGGAGAAGGCTACACAGGTGCGGAGGAGGCGATGGTCAGAGAGGCAGGTCGAGCCTATCATGGCTCTGGTGAGGTGAACTTCTCTGACATCCCTCTGGCGGACTATGGCAAAGTTGATTTGGTGCCAATGGCCTGAGCGAGGGTGCATCCAGGTAGTCTCTTTCGCAGTGTGCTGTTGGAACAGTGTGTTGGCGATGGTCAATTGCCGTTGTGAGCAAATGGTTAGGAGGAGTGTGCCGTTGGAGTTTTCTTTGCTGGTGCCATGGTGACCGATGACTTTGTCCCAGGCTATGTGGTCTCTGCCGACACGGGCGTTGAAATCTCCAAGTAGGACAAGCTTATCCAAGTGAGGGGTGGCTTGGATGAGATTGTCTAGCTCCTCGTAGAACTGCTCTTTCGTCTCATTGGTGTGAGCCATGGTGGGTGCATAAACGCTGATTATGGTAACATAACCACTATCAAGGTTTAGGTGACGTGTCCTCAGCCGCTCGTTCTCTCCATGTGGTACTGACTCCAAGAGCTTGAGATAGTAATTCTTGATGGTGAAGCCAGTGCCAGCTTGCCTTGGTTCATTTTCAGGTCTTCCAAAGCAAAAGGAGGTGTATCCAGCTCCGTGTTCAGTGAGTTGTGAGCTTCCTGGTAGACGAGTTTCACTCAAAGCAGCAATGGCTATGTTGTAGCGCAGAAGTTCTTGTGCCATGATGGCCATTCTTCATTCCAGGCTTTTTGCATTGTCTTGCAGTGTGTGGACATTCCACGCTGCCAGATTGATTGTTGTGCTTCTGTTTCTACCACAGGAATGGATGACCAGACCACCGCAGTCAACGGCCAAGTCAAGGTGGAACAAGCTTTGTTTGGGGGCTCTTTTATACCCCCCTCTCCAGTGGGAGAAGGCAGTGCTATCCCTGAATCCCTGCCTTGTCATCCTGGCAGGATATGAGCAGGGACGTTGTTCCGGGTCGTTCCCTGGGCAACCATCACACCAGGACCACCATACATGTGGATTCGTGACTTAAAGCTCCCAGGAGCATCCTCTTCCTGCCTCTGTTGCCACTTGTCCCTTGCCATAGGACTTGAAAATGAAGGAAGAGGATGAAAGATGAGGATGAAGATGAAATGGCAGGGAGAATTGCCGGCATAGTGATGGATTAAAGTGGCAGTGGGGTGTGCAGTTCCAGCATCACCCTCTCTTCCAGACACTCAATAGTGAATACAGGTACAGGAGCCGAGAAATGCATCCACTGGGTCGTGGCGCAGCAGCTGGCCAGGATCCTCCTTCTGAGTACTGCCCTCACAGTACCTTGTAGTTACTGGGACTTGACTTTGGAGCTTCCTACTCCTAGGATGTTTGCTGGACTGAGCTGAAGAGTCCATCCTATCCTGATTTGTCATTCAGGGTTTACTCCCCTAGTCTTTGTGTAAGGACGCACAACCTACAAGGCAGCAGGTGGGTTTGATTTAGGAGTCTCCTTCTCCTAGCCTTTGCCTCTAATGGCATACTCTACAAGGCAGCAGGGGGCTGATTGGTAAGTGCCAGGGCATGTCCACACGCTAGTGGGCCTGCACACTGCACCTCTGGGGCTCGGACCTGTTCCGAGATCACACACAGTTCTGTGTTACCCATGGTGTGCCACAAGGAGGCACTGTGAGAGTCTTGGTGTGGCAGCCATAAAAAAAACCATCAGGAGAGGGCTTAGACATTCGGCTCCTCTTTTCGCTCATGAAGCTAAATGGTGACTGCAGCTGGATGCTGAATGACAAGCACACAGCTACAACACTACAGCACGCACACACCCTGTGCATAAGCACCACACCATGATGGCTACTTGGGCAATATATCAACAAACTGGATATGTCCTGTGGTAATTTACCCAGTAAAGCCTTTCCAATAAAAATTGACTAATAGATTTTTCTCCTTAGACACAGTGAAGTGCACTTAACCATTTCATATAATTTACAATGATGAGTATAAGCACTTGGCTCAGTTACAAATCGCAAAGCAGCAGGATATACGACATCCATTTTTTTTCAAAAGAGATGAAGGCCCTGTGAGTTATCTGACTGTGTTTATGTAGCCTATATAGTGAATAGGGTGAGTAGATTGGGACACAGCCACAGTTGACTGACTGTCGTAAGCTATTTGGTGATATTTATGCAGCCTATGTAATGACTGGCTTGTGTGATTTGGGACTCTGATTGTAGGAAATGATCTGATATGTTGGTGGTCTAAGTAGAGTATAGGGTGTCTGGTTTGGAACACATACACAGTAGACTGATTGCAAGGAGTTAGTACATAATGGTTTTATGTTCCCTACATGCTAAGGAGGGTGTGTAGTTTGGAACATGATCAAAGTTTAGTGATAATAATAATGGAGTAGGGTGTGTTTTAATTCAGAGAGCGTGAGAGCAGGGTTCAGGTGTTTCAGCGTCAGTGTTAACGTCCTCGGTGTTCAGGTGTTTGAGTGTCAGTGTTCACATCCTCGGTGTTCAGGTGTTTCAGGGTCAGTGTTCATGTCCTCGATGTTCAGGTGTTTCAGCATTAGTGTTGATGTCCTCGGTCTTCAGGTGTTTCAGCATCAGTGCTCACGTCCTCGGTGTTCAGGTGTTACAGTATCAGTGTTGACGCCCTCAGTGATCAGGTGTTTCAGTGTCAGTGTTCACATCCTTGGCTTTCAGGTGTTTCAACTTCAGTGTTCATGTCCTCGGTGTTCAGGTGTTTCAGTATCAGTGTTGACGCCCTCAGTGATCAGGTGTTTCAGTGTCAGTGTTCACGTCCTTGGCTTTCAGGTGTTTCAACTTCAGTGTTCATGTCCTCGGTGTTCAGGTGTTTCAGCATCAGTTTTGACATCCTTGGTGTTCAAGTGTATCAGTATTGAGGTCCTTGGTGTTCAGGTGTTTCACTGTCAGTATTCATGTCCTCAGTGTTCAGGTGTTTCAGCATCAGTGTTGATGTTCTCGGTGTTCAGGTGTTTCAGCATCAGTTTTGATGTCCTTGGTGTTCAAGGGTATCAGTGTTGACGTTCTCGGTGTTCAGGTGTTTCAGCGTCAGTGTTCACATCCTCGGTGTTCAGGTGTTTCAGCATCCATGTTCATGTCATCGTTGTTCAGGTGTTTCAGTGTCAGTGTTGACATCCTCAGTGTTCAGATGTTTCAGTCTCAGTATTCACTTCCTCAGTGTTCAGGTGTTTCAGAGTCAGTGTTCATGTCCTCAATGTTCAGGTGTTTCAGCGTCAGTGTTCACATACTCGGCTTTCAGGTGTTTCAGCGTCCGTGTTCATGTCCTCGTTGTTTAGGTGTTTCAGTGTCAGTGTTAATGTCCTCGGTGTTCTGGTGTTTCAGCATCAGTGTTGACGTCCTCTGTGTTCAAGTGTATCAGTGTTGATGTCCTCAGTGTTCAGGTGTTTCAGTGTCAGTATTCATGTCCTCGGTGTTAAGGTGTTTCAGCATCAGTGTTCACGTCCTCAGTGTTCAGGTGTTTCAGTATCAGTGTTGATGGCCTCAGTGTTCAGGTGTTTCAGCATCCGTGTTCACGTCCTCGGTGTTCAGGTGTTTTGGCATCAGTGTTCACATCCTCAGCTTTCAGGTATTTCAGGGTCAGTGTTCACATACTCGGTGTTCAGGTGTTTTAGCGTCATTGTTCACGTACTGAGTTTTCAGGTGTTTCAGTGTTCATGTCCTCAATGTTCAGGTGTTTCACTATCAGTGTTAATGCCCTCGGTGTTCAGGTGTTTCAGTGTCCGTGTTCATGTCATCATTGTTCAGGTGTTTCAGTGTCAGTGTTCACTTTCTCAGTGTTCAGGTGTTTCAGAGTCAGTGTTCATGTCCTCAATGTTCAGGTGTTTCACCGTCAGTGTTCACATCCTCGGTGTTCAGGTGTTTCAGCGTCCGTGTTCATGTCCTCATTGTTCAGGTGTTTCTGTGTTAACGTCCTTGGTGTTCAGGTGTTTCAGTGTCAGTGTTCACATCCTCGGTGTTCAGGTGTTTCAGAGTCAGTGTTCATGTCCTCAATGTTCAGGCTTTTCACCATCAGTGTTCACGTCCTCGGTGTTCAGGTGTTTCAGCATCAGTGTTGACGTCCTTGGTGTTCAGGTGTATCAGTGTTGACGTCCTCGGTGTTCAGGTGTTTCAGCATCAGTGTTAACGTCCTCGGTGCTCAGATGTTTCAGTGTCTGTGTTGATGTCCTTGGTGTTCAGGTGTTTTAGCGTCAGTGTTGACATCCTCAGTGTTCAGTTGTTTCAGCATCAGTGTTCACGTCCTTGGTGTTCAGGTGTTTTTGAAGATAGTGAGTAAATCTGCAGAGTGTATGAAAGTGCCAAATATTCTGTTGCATTTTATTTGTCGGGAAGGATCCATCATTCTTGCAGTATAAACAGGGGCGATCTGAACACGCAGGACTGTACACTCGCTGAATCAATCAGACCACAGGAGTGACTAATGTAGTGCTCAGAGTGGCCCAGAGAAATGGAGACACATCTCAATATATTGATAAACCTAAAGAGATTTATTCCACTCTTTATCAATACTAATCATACAGCTAAAGCTTGTCATTGCTAATGGTGAGGAGATTTTGATAGCTTGTCTGGTTTGGGACACGTCCACAGTAGGCTGATAACAGTGAAAATTTTAATGATACTTAAGTGGACTACATTTAAAAAGGTTGTGTGATTTGGGACACACCCACCATTTTCTGAAGGTGGTGAGATGTACAGTGTGTGATGGTGTTTTTTTGCAGCATATATATGAATGAAAGTATAAGGTTTTGGACACATCTACATTGGACTGATTATAGTAATTTTGTAGACTATAGAGTGAACAGCACATATAATTTGGGACATGTCCACACTGGACTGCTTGCTGTGAGTTATCTACTTGTGTTTTTCTACCCTGTATAGTGAATAGGGTGTGTGCTTTGGGACACAACCACAGTTGACTGATTGTCATAAGTTATTTGATGATGTTTATGTGAGCTACATAATGAGTGGCTTGTGTGGTTTGGGACATGTCCAGAGTTGATGGAATAGGATTTGGGGTTTGGGACATGTCCACGCTGATTTTGGTGAGTTATCTGGTGGTGTTTTTGTAGCCCTCATAGTAAATAGGATGTGTGGTTTGGAACACATCCACATTGATTGGAGGGAATTATTTGATTATGTAGTCTAGATAGTGTATATGGTGTGTGGTTTGGAACACATCCACAGTAGACTGATTGCAGAAAGTTAGTACATGATGGTTTTAAGTTCCCTATATCCTACAGAAGGTGTATGGTTTGGAACATGTCCACGGTGGACTGATGATGGTGTTGATGTGGCCTATGTAGTGATGGCATGGGGGAAGCCATAGCCTAATGGTTAGAGAAGCAGCTTTGAGACCAAAAGGTCAATGGTTCAAGGCCCTGGACTAGCAGAAATGGCTGAAGTGCCCTTGAGAAAGGCACCTAACCCCCAACTACTTCCCAGGCTGCTCTGGGTATGTTGTGTGTCGCTCTGGCTAAAAGCATCTGCTAAATGCCTGTAATGAAATGAAATATCAATGAAGGTGTTCCTTGACCAGTCAGATTAGTTAAATAATAAATATGCTAAATAGTGAAATAGCATGGTTTGGAACATGCCCACTATGGACTGAAGATGTAGTAATGTATGTAGTGAACATAATACTTTATACAAAAAGTTCAGACCTTTCTGCATCCAAAGACATTCCAAATAAGCAGCCATTACTGTATTATGAATCAGATAAACCCACAGACAAACAACCCAAAATTCTATCAGTTAAGGTCTTCGTCATTCTGTCAGATATGCAGCATTTTATCCTCCCCTTGCTCTGTATCGATCAGAACGACCCTGACAGAAACAAACAAGAGACAGCAGTGAAAGATGAGTTTTGTTTTTAGGAACGTTTCTGCTCATTACCTCTCCACAGATCTCTCAACAGTCATGGCAACTGCAGAGCTAATTCATCAAATTACACTGTATTTAAGCAGGGAGGGGAGACTTTCATATTTAAATGAGGGTGGTTTTTAATGGCATTACATAAGCGCAATGCTAGGAAGCACCTGGCACTGTTCCAATGTAATGGTGGGAGGGATGGCTATAAAATCCTGGTTTAGAGCATTTAGAAATATCTGCTGTGGTCTGTTCCAATATTGTAATCTACAGCTTGTTGTATAATTGATGAAACCACAATATTGCTACATTCAACTTTACATTTACAAAAGTGACATGAAATAAATCTGTATGCTTAATTAAGATACCATGTAGAGTCCATCAGGTATGGCCAAGCCTAGTCCATTTTTTATTTATTAGCAATTACCAGGGTTTTAAATCTAATGCAGGCAGCTACAGGAAGCCAGTGGAGGGAAACCTTGAGAGACTGAAGACAATTCCAACTACTAAATTTGGATTAGCTGTAGGGATCTGCCAGAGCTGGACCCATGCCCAGTTGAGAAATGAGGAGGGTTGGGCAATGGGCTAGCAACCTATTCCCATAAAACAGATGCTTCTTCCAGAAACAAGATCAAACACATTGGTGCAAGAAGTGGTGGGGGCACCCAGGAGGTGGAAATAGGATGGAACTTGGTGAAATCTGTAAGGAAAATTGGTGGAAAGAGAAAGGAAGGGACTGGGCTGGTGGAGTTGGAAGGAAGCAGAAAGTGCTACCATGGACAGACCAAGGTGGAAAGATCTGTACCTCGCCTTATGCTCCATATGGAGCTAAGAAGAAGAAAGGGACCTACCAGGAATGAGTATTTGAAGTGAAATTTGAATATGAGGACAAACTGAACAAATGGCCTACTTGAGTGGCATGGTATTCTTGGAGAGAAATTGGTAAATCCTTCTCATAAATCCTGCTTCAGAGAGACTTGCATAACCAAACGATGACTATACTGTTTTCAGTTGATTCCATGGAAGTCTATCAGTTTCCTTATGATAAAAGCTTCCAAGCAAAACCCTTTCAGGAGCCTAAAACCCTTCATTATCCAATGAGCCCTTAAAGAACTATTGAAGACCTTTCTTTATTTCAAAGAACAGACATCCAACACTGCATTGAGCTTTCATTCCTTTATGGAAATACTGATCAGGGAGTTCTCAAAGAAATATTGTTTGTTTTTGGAGACCTCACCAATCACCCCCATGACCCCAATACCCCACCAATCACACCCATGTGTAGAAAATCCCATTCCAGATTTATTCCTATGTTGCTGTTCTAATGAGCTCTAATCTGAGATCTGGGAAGGCTTTCCACTAGATTTTGGGTGTGGCTGTGGGGATTTGTGTTCATTCAGTTTATTTACAAGAGCATTAGTGAAATCAGGTACTGATGTTGAGATGTTGAGGCTCCAGTTCAAGTTCATCCCAAAGGTGTTCAGTGGGGATGAGTTCAGTCAGATCTCGGTGTGGGACACTCAAGTTCTTCACTCCAACCTTAACACAAGTTTGCTTTGTGCACAGGAGCATTGTCATTGGAACAGGTTTGGGCCTCTTAGTTCTAGTAAATGGGAATTTTCAAGGCAAAGGCATTTTTGTCAATTATGTGTTTCACACCTTGTGGGAACAGCTTGTGGAACACAGTCACATGATGGTAATGGTCAGGTTCATGGACAAGACATGACCTTGTTCTTGGGGAAGCCATGACCTAGTGATTAGAGAAGCAGCTTTGGGACCAAAAGGTTGCTCGGTTCCTTGGACCAGCAGGAATTGCTTAAATGTCCTTGAGCAAGGCCCATAACCCCCAACGGTTTCCCAGGCTGCTCTTGGTATATTGTATATTGCTCTGGATAAGAGTGTCTGCTAAATGTTCACCTACTTTTGTTCATATAGTGCATCTCAAAGATTTATTGAATTGTCTTTAGATTGTGATAATGAGATGTCAATCTCTTGGTATCATCCTGGGTTGTTGATGGTGGGAGGAGAGATTGAGTTGGTTGTCCTTAGAAGGTGTAGAAGGTGTGTGAAGTGCTAATGCCATGTTGACCTCCATATTACAGCAGTTTGATTAATCTGGGTGATGGGATCAGAGTCCTCATGGCCATTTTAGAGGGAACAACTCTCTGAGAGTAATGCTTTTATTAATCAGAACTGACTCCAGTTTATTCATAGCATGCTCATAGATTTGGAAATATGTATCACCTTTGGAATGAATTTCTTGTTCCTGGTGTTACTCTTGCTTTGTATATGAGAATATAAATGACACCATTCCCGTCGATCTCAGTTTTAATGGTGTACATATTAGATGAGAGGCAAGCACCGAACATGAAGCTCTACAGCACCGTAACTTCAAATTAAATCTGTCTGAAAACTTTAATTCAGTTTCTTAAGACAAGAAAGCAGTCTATTCGAGCTTTGATCGTTGACTTAAAATAGAACAATTTGGGTCGAATGATTGGGATTAAACACTGCTCTAAATAACTTCAGTACAAAAATTAAAGAAAGTTAAACCCCAAGTGGCCACAATCACTCTTGAGTGTCCAATCAAAATGCACCTCAAGAAACTGGATTGTTGTCAATGATCATGCTGGCATAACAATTTCACTAAAACACTATAAATGCAAATGAAGTTAGAGTCTAAATGTAATCTCATTTACATCAAAAAGACAGATCATCACTGTCTCTAAAATAAAGACTGACTAAATTGTGGCCCAAGTGATCCGTTTCGTTCAGGATTAGCTGAAGGATCGAGTTTTATCTCAACACCAGTACTATCTCACTGTATAAAAATGCTTTAAAATTAAATCATATTAAAAAATACATCGGAAAAGGGGGAGAGAGAGATGAGGTTTAATGAAATGGGGGAAAGATTTTTAATTTTACAAATGAATAATGATGAGGATGAGAATAGCATTGTTGGTATAGATGTTTTACATTTTATAATTGAATAATAATGATAAGACCGTAGATGAATACCAGCATGAACATGCCTCCAGTTGTTCTCGTTCCTTGCAGTTGCTAAATTATGCAGGAAATATATTCTGTATGGTTGGCGAACTGCCTTATGGCATCTGTCCTTTTAGAAATGGTGCCCATATTTAAAGGAACATATCCTTTCACTAAGGATAAATACAGTATGAGTTAAAGTGGTATGGTGGAGCAGAAGGTAGTGCCTCATAGCTCCAGGATTCTCTGGTTTCCTCTCACCTCCAAAAACATGGCAGCCGGTGAACTGCTGACTCAAAATTACCTCTAGGAGTGTAAGTGTGCAGTGTATTCACACCTCACTCATAGTTTTCAAGACATAGACTCTGGAACCAGTGCATCCCTGACCAGGATAAAGCACTTCCTAGTGATGAATAAGATAAGATAAGATCGAGGGCGGCACGGTGATGTAGTGGTTAGCGCTGTTGCCTCACAGCAAGAAGGTCCGGGTTCGAGCCCTGTGGCCAGCGAGGGCCTTTCTGTGCGGAGTTTGCATGTTCTCCCCGTGTCCGCGTGGGTTTCCTCCGGGTGCTCCGGTTTCCCC
>JAOBAM010000024.1:75664476-75674595 GCA_025212355.1 Notarius kessleri
ATGATTTGGTAACATGAGAGAATGAGATAATTAAGGAGTGGCCATGATTTGGTAACATGAGAGAATGAGATAATTAAGGAGTGGCCATGATTTGGTAACATGAGAGAATGAGATAATTAAAGAGTGGCCACGACTTGGTAGTATGAGAGAATGAGATAATTAAGGAGTGGCCATGACTTGGTAACATGAGAGAATGAGATAATTAAGGAGTGGCCATGATTTGGTAACATGAGAGAATGAAATAATTAAGGAGTGGCCACGACTTGGTAGTATGAGAGAATGAGATAATTAAGGAGTGGCCACAGCTTGGTAACATGAGAGAATGAGATAATTAAGGAGTGGCCATGAGGGCACCTCTTAATATCCCCATACTTCACTCCTCCGGGGGCCCAGCAGAATGCTCCCTCCTTCATTATTTTGTTCTCTTTCAATAATGAGTCATGGCCAGCTATTAAACTGACGTGATTTTGATTAAACTGGACCAGCAGGTACAGCTGTACCCACACCGTATTTTAGATTTTAATCAAGAAAGAAGGAAACACCAGCCAGTTTCAAAAAAAGGCAATTTATTTCCAGTGTTTTTAACCATCTGTTTTTTTTTTTGTTTGTTTTGCTTTGTTTTTTTCATTTTGGTCATCACACATGCATCTGCTTATGTCATGCACACACACTTCCTCAGTCTGTCCAACCTCAGACCCAGACATTACCATTTCAATATATCGGCATGTATATGTAAAAATATATAATGGACCAGTAACAGAATGAAAGATGAGTTAAGACTGGAAGCACTGGTTTGCAGTCACATTGTTTCGTACAAAAATGTAGATCACATTTGGAGTTGGTGATTAAAAAAAAAAAAAATGCAACCTTAGACAAAAAAGAGCAACAAACGTTCTTGTTCCAGAGATTAGCTGTTCGAGGCACTTCATTACAGACAGACACGACTTCGTGTGACTTAAACGCTTACAGGTACTTCCTGTCGTACCAGTATAAAGGCTCTGATTTTTTTTTTAATATTCATATATAACTTGACTTCATTCTTGTGTCGTTGCTTTGTGATACCTGGCTGTTTCATTGCACTGTAAAAAAAAAAGTTTCCCACAGCACAGAAAACAAGTCCTGACGTGGACTTCACCTTCAGAATAAAAAAAAAAAAAAAAAAATCTTCAGTACAGAAAAAACATGTATAGATTAGGGTTTTATTTCACATTAACGTTTGTGCTTCAAACATTCCCGCTATTATAATCTAGTTTAGTGTTTGTCCCATCACCCTACGTTCACACTAGCAAGCGACAAGCGATCGTTAATTTTCTACGTTACGTACACAACACAGAGTGGCAGTTTCCATGACATCACAACAAGTGAGATTTAAACACAGACTTTCTTATTTCTATGTAAATTAGGTACCAGATACGCTCTCAGGACTTTACTTCCTACCTGCAATTAGTTCCTGTTTACTGACTGATACACAAAAGTGGAAGAAAAACTTCGAACCGTGCTTCCATTTTGTCTTGTTATATATGATCCTCTATATATCAAATGTTTATTGAGATTTAATTAACTAAGAAGGAAATAGCAAAAGTTGATGGTGCCCCTGGTGAGTGTACATAGCTCATACAGCTAGCTTGCTTTGCTAATCTAATCTGCTACGGAAGCAAGTACAACGCTAAGCCTGCAACATGATGTAAATCAAACAAATGATTTTCACACTGATTAGCGCGTTATTTAATTTCTGTTTAATTAGTCAGCTTCAGAAGGTACTTATGTAAGGACATTTCTCATTAGAACTAAAAAAATAGCCGCAAGCGGCGATGAAGGGCCCAAGCACCTCTGGTATACCAACTCTGGCAAGAATCTAACAAACCACCTAGGAGAAGAACGTCACAATGTAACACGTGTCAAAAGGTACAAAACCAAAAATAACTCACTTCCTGTTGAGTCTGGCTATGTTACAATTTTGTTCATCTTGGGGCTCCTGACACACCTACCAAATTTGACATGGATAGGTGAAACTATATACCAGGCAAAAGTCTCAATGACATGTGGGGGCGCTATGGAGTCCCCTGGAGACACCTGGGGCCAAGCCTCTATCCCTGAGTAGCAGTGGCCAGGATTGATGTGTGCACCAAATTTGATGAGTTTTCACCTACGGGAACCACCTCAAAAATGGCCAAGTCTTGAAGAAAAAGAAGAATAATCATAAGAATAAGAAGTATCCTTAGGAAAACTATCGGACCTTGCACCTAATTGCAGCACCCTCTGGTGGACACCAGAGACCATGCACCTCCGGTGCTCAGGCCCGAAAAAAATGCTAAACAGGCCACACCCACAAGCAACAAAGTACAAGTGACTAGTGTGAACGTAGGGTTAGTGTTACCCTCACCAAAATGTTGGAATTTACTTGAAAAAAGAGCTTTTGCTCATTATTTTCCAGAGTGCTGATGTTAACAGTGATGTGTCTTCATGTAACCCCACTGTAACTACCGGAGTCGCACTCCTGCTGAAAGCTCGCTAATAAATGGACACAAGAGCATGCTTTAGACATAATCAAGAAACATGACTGATATTCAAGAAATCTGGTGGTAAGATAGCAACATTGGTTGTATCGTGTGTTCTTTCGAACTTCAAATGCTGAAGAGGAACTTCCTATTACTGCGGTTTCAGGAGGAGACCTTGATCACCCTGACATCCTTTCCAGTACTGTCTTCTAACGTCTCAGAAAAAAAAATCAAAAATCAAATGTAAACCATTTCAACCACAAATGGAGTTGATCAACCAAGATGTGTTAGTGGGACATTTGCATCTTTAATTTTTGCACTGGAGTGTCCTAGGATATGTAGCCAACAAGTCATGGAAGTCTATCTCAGCTCAGATCTTCTCCACTTTGTATCTACAGATTGCTGATGTGGGTTAGGACATGAACTCAACCTCAGCATGCAGCACAACACTGAACATTATGGAGGCCACCATCTTGGACTGGATTACATTTCCCTGTTCAGTATTGTTGCTGGAGGATGTCTGGAGTAATTCACACGGGATATGTGATTTCTCGTCACACTAAATATTCCTTGTGTTACGTTTTGATCAGATAACCATAGCGTACACTTGCAAGGAACTCAGTCGCTTACCTAAAACCCCGGAAATGTCCTTTTGGCACTTCGATATTTTACTGGTATCCATTTTAAACTTGGTTTAATTTCAGTTTCAGTGGGAGAACACTGGACTGGAGTGACTATCCAATTCAGACAGGGTAGTACACCCATTACCTGGAGTTATTTCTACAGCTCATTTTACAGAACATAAAATACGGTATAATCTTGAGAGGCGCTTGCACTCAGTCTGTAAAAAAAAAAAAAGAAGACTTTATTAATTATGAATTTACTGTCGGAGAGCCCTCTGTTTGGGGCGGCACGGTGGTGTAGTGGTTAGCACCGTCGCCTCATAACCAGAAGGGTCTGGGTTTGAGCCCAGTGGCTGATGAGGGCCTTTCTGTGTGGAATTTGCTATGGTTTCCCCCCAAAGACATGCAGGTTAGGTTAATTGGTGGCTCTGAATTGAGTGTGAATGGTTGTTTGTCTCAACCCTGTGATGATCTGGCGACTTGTCCAAGGTGTACCCCGCCTCTCGCCCACAGTCAGCTGGGATAGGCTCCAGCGACCCTGTACAGGATAAGCCGCTATGGATGGATGGATGGAGAGACCTCTGTTCCTTGTTAGCTACATTAGCACCAACGCAAAATTATAAAAAGATGTAAACGTCTTGGTAAACAGGTCTTGGGAAATCCACTACAAGAGGGAAAATTTAGCAACTTTGTTCCATAAAATTGAGATTACATTTCATATCTGATACACTTTACTCCAGTTAGTCCTCTTATAAGCCTATACACATATAGATATATACAATTTATATTTATATATATATATTTATATTTATATACTTTGTTAAAAAGATGCAAAGGAATTAAAAGGATAAAAAATATTGTGCAGTACCTTTATGGACATTGATTCATTCATTCATTCATTCACTCTCATTTGTTTCATCCACACACATAAATGCAGATTTTTTTTTATAAACATTGGTAGAACTGTGAACACACAACTTGAGCCCCGGAAAGTTTATGTGGGTGAACATCGGAGCCCGAGTTCAGGTTGGCTTTGCCTTTGCACTTTGGTTCCCCCCCATTCAACTGATCCATACTGGATTGGCAACTTGGCACAGAAGTAGGATGACTCGAACCCTCTCCAGTCCCCGTCATGACCTTTGACCCCAGTGAACCAGCCCGTGAGGACCCAGGATGCCAGTGCTCGCGGGTGTTCCAGTCCTGAATGGAAATCTCTCCCGAGCTTTGAAGTCTGAGTCGGTCTGTGTCCGAAAGCTCCGCCCCCTTCTCAGCACCACCCTGTTCACGCCAGTCATTAATGACTGCAAGTTCGCCAAAGTCCCGCTGGCCACCTACAGTGTGTCTCCGGCGGACTCTTTTCTCTTTTTTCCTGCTATTTTTGTGCCCTCCGATGCCAAACATATCGTCTGCAGACAAGCGGAAGTGGGACTTCAACCTCTCGGTGATACTCAAGCGCTTTGTTGGTTCTGTCTGGTTGTGGGAGGAGGAAGAGGCGGAGCTGAGGCTTCCCACAGACCGCCCTTTTTTCACTGCTTCCAGAACACGAGATAGACGGCTCGGTTCACTTCGGCTCATCCTCTCACCCTCTCGGCTGGCTCCAACTTCTAATGACGATTCGCTGTCCGTCTTCTGGTGCAAGGACCGCCTCTTGGACAAAGTCATCAGCCTTTGTGAAGACAGGATGTAGCGGTTTAAAGGTTTTTGAACGTTAGTACACTCTGACCTTCTTGGGACGCTCTTGGATGGGGTAACAGGAGTCATAGCGCCTCTGATAAAAACAGGAAACTCAGTCTCACTGTCTGTCTCCATGTTTCGTCCCTCGCTGATCAGCTCACTGCGCTCATCATCAGCCTCGTCTCCACCCCGGCTCTGCAAATCTGCACTGAGCATGCTTGACTCCGCCCCTGTCAGGAATGTCATGGAGGAGGTGGTCGAGTAATCCGAGGTGATAGAGCTCACTTCTGCCGTGGCTGATCCTCCGACAGGTCCGGGCGGAGTTAGATCTATGGCAGAGGGAGCTACGGTGTCCCAAATTCTCAACCGATTCCTGGATCTGGACGTTCCTGGGTTCATGGTGCCAAGGTCCTCCACCTGAGAAGATGATTCAGATGTGGAGCTTTTGGAAGGAGCCGGAGTTCGGAGATGGAGACTGGGCAGCGTACAGTATTTTTGGGATTCTGAAATCTTAGAGGGTGACGGTTTCTTCAAGAAGAACGAGTTCCTGTGCTCTTTGTGCCCCTTAGATGTTTTAGCAGGTTCTTTCCCATCATGTAAGTCTCTTGCTATATGCTGCTCGATTAGTTTCTGGTTCTGCAGCTCACTCTCAAGAAAAACAGCATCCAGGTCATCATCGGAGCTGCTGGCATGCAGCTTCTCTTTGGGCTTCTTGCGTTTGCGGTTAGCTGCAGCAAAGATGGAGGAGACCAGTTCGCGGCTGTACTGGTCTTTCCCAGACCCCCATGAACCCTGAGAGAGAGAAACAGACAGAGCAAGGAGAGGAGGGAGAGATAAATATATGAGGAAACACTGAGGATGGAGAACATATGAGAAAGCACCAACAGCATTGAGAGCAGCATTAAGAGCAGGAAGTCAAAGATCTAACCGCTGTGGCCATTGCAACACCACTCCACCTGCTCCTCTGAAATCAGCTCAAATAAAAGAAAGACAGAGTCAAAAGAGAAAAGAGTCTCAGTAAAAAGTGCCAGAGCTCATAAAGCACACCAGCAACACCAGCAGCGAAACCATCAATTCACTATTATCTGTGTTTACATGCATCGGTTAATAATCCGCCTGAGAGCTCCATCGGAATACGGACAGACCTTCGGGTAAACCCCGAGTCCAATCTGAATGGAATTTCTCTCCAAATTTCATTAACTCATTAACTATAATAGTTGTGTAAACCTGTGTGTGTGTGATTCCTTTCACAATCGGAATCAGTGCATGAGTTGTGAACATTGGCGTTTTTGTATCATCATGTGCCCCTCGTGCGATACAATGATCTTGTAAGAAAACAAAGTCCACTAGAATTTAATCCGTTTAAAGCGTTCGCCAGAAATTCAACATAAATGCAGAATACTGTATTTGGTAAAAAAAAAAAAAGTGGTGAAATATTTGATAAAACTTCTATTTCGTATATTATTCTCAAATGGTGGTTGGTAACAGATAGAAAAGTGGATGAGTAAACGCATTATATATTTGCCTTTCTGATGGATAACGTGTGCATTTTATGTCATCTCCATCGACAAATGCCTTTGTTCTGGAATTTCAGATAATTATGAAACGTTGAGCAGCTTTAAAACCTCAATTAAAAGCTGAAGGCGCTGATTTCTGGATCGGCCTCCTGCTGTCTCCACACCGCCCAGTTTATTAGAACTCTACGACTGGGATGAATTCATTTGGATTGGTGAAAATCCCTGCATGTAAACACAGCCATGGAAAGCTGGATGCAGATACATCGAGTGTCATCAGCAGCACTGACTCGCACCTCTGCATGGACTGTATGACATGGACGCATTGCAGAAATGACATCGCTCTAGCAAGCAGCCGTGACTTTTAGCAAGCGTGATGAATGCAGGAAGGATTCTGATCCGTCTGTCAGAGCTGCTCGTGTTTAACTCAAAAGGGAATTTGCTTCCTTTTTTTTTTTGAGTGAACTGTGTTCAAGAGAGAGTTCAAAATCGGACTCGCACTCACCTTCGATTTGGCGGAATCACTAGTGGGTGAATCTGTGAAGGAAGAAATAGAGAGAGGGTGTAAGAAAAGAAATAAAATCAATGACAAACAGACTGAGAGACGATAATGAGGAAGGACAGGGAGCACAACACACCGTGTAAGATGAGAGAGAGAAGTGTAGCGAGAGAGAGCATGCAGGTGAACAGGGATAGTCCTTACCGCATAACCAATAGTCTCAGGGCTGGGGCTGGACCTGATTCAACTCCTCCCCTAACCCCTTGCTCATGAGACGCTGTAAAACACCCAGCTTTCACACTTATCCAGCCTGAAGTACAATGAGTTTCCTCCAAGCCCTCATTTGTTTGACTCCTCCCAGGCAGGAGGAGCTTGATCAGGTCTGACTCCATCCCCTGGACTTTTGGTTTGACTCCGCCCAGGTAGTCGGAGCTAGATCAGGTCTGACTCCATCACCTGGGACTTATGGTTTAGCTCTGCCCCATGTAGAAGGAGCCAGATCAGGTCCAACTCCAACCCCTGGACTGTTGGTTCTACAGCAAGGGGTTCTTGAATGACGGAGCAGCACACTGTGTTACGCTCAGGTCCATGTTCTCCAGCAGGGGGCGAACTTTTCCCCATTTTCATGAATGCTGAATAAACAAATGAGCGGATGTAACAAGTTTTTCATGATTAAGCCAGGAAGCTGTCATGAAAGCAGTAAAGGTTTGCTTCGATAAGTCATCATGGTACTGAGTGTTGCTGTCAGGATTACCGGAGACACAACAAGGAGAGCCATGCAAGCAGGGTGTGGCCGTTCTGGTGTATCAGGCAGCGTGCATTTTATCATAATTATTAGAAAGTTAAAAAAATCATAAAGTACAAAAAGAAAATTAATTAAGAGAGGCAAAGGAATTTGGGGTAAGGGATACAAAAAAAAAAAACACTGTTACATTTTGAACCTATGCTGTCTCTTACAAAGAGAAATAATATGAACGGAAAATGATAGTATACAATTGTTAAAAATAAACAATACTCCATGTTATAAGGATAAAAATAACACCCAAAACTGGAGCTTATCCTCTAGTGCGCTGGTTCCTCAGGGTGTTCCTCAGGGTTCTGTATTCGGTCCGAACCTTCTCACGATCTACAAGTTTTCCTTCAGTCGTAATATCCTGAGCTTTCACTGCTGTGTTGAGCTTTATATAAGCACCGAGTCCAATGTTATTTAAGGAACAAATCATTTCAGGACATACTGTTACAGTAAAACAATCAACGACAGGTTGGTGTGATGAAGCGGAGCTCCTGTAACCATGTCAAACTGATTATTTTCCAATAACAGCACATGTTGAAGTGTTTTATTCCTCTTAAACCACAGTGATTTGTCAATGATTACAACTATTATTCATTTAACAATGACTCATTATAATTTTTAATAGTTTAGGTGTACCGCGAGCTGGCCTAGTGGTTAGCGTGTCTGCTGCTCATCTGAGAGCTTGCAAGTTCTACTGGTTCTTTGGGTCATACCAAAGACCATTGTAAAAATGGTACCAATTGCCGTCTGGTAAGGCACGCTGCAATACAGATGCGAGTAGGGAGTCAAACTCTTGCGTTTACCAGAGGACACGCCCCCCACTGTAACCCTAGCTCTATAATATAGAGCTATAGAAGCGGAGATTGGCGCCACCCAGTGCGCCTTAAGGTCCTGGTTAGTACTGGGATGGGAGACTGCCTGGGAAGACCAGGGACTTTGACTTTGATAGTGAGCTGTGCGAAATTCCTTATCGTTCCTTCAGCGGCCTCGCGTTATTCTCTCTCTTGAGTTTAATAAGACAAAAAGGTTAATATAAATCTGGTGAAAGGTTCATATGAAGATGATGTGCAGCTGCACAGCCATCAGAGCTGCTGTTATGGAAAATTAATCCGAAAAATCACAGTCCAGAGCGCTGTGATTGGTCAGATTAATGACACAAAGCAGTAGATGCATGCTAATGACCTGAAATTTAACCCAGATAAAACGAATGTTTTTCTAATCAGCCCTAATCTGACATCTGTTGCTATAATATTCATAACCTAAACGACTGAGGAACTGAAAACAGAAGAAAGAAAGGCATGAGGGCAGAGAGATTGAGAAGAGAGATATTTTTGGCGATATTTTTGATGGAGTGCTGGAGGGGGTGTCATGACAACAGTAGCATGGCAACAACAGGGATGACTACGGAAGCAACCAAGAGGAGAAGTGATGGGGGGAGGGGGGAGTCAGAGAGGGGCTAGCTACGGAGAAAAGACAACACTACGTGTTAGCACGGGAAAGAGGAAAAAAAAACAAAAACAAAGGAAAAGTAAAGTAACGAACTGATCATTTTCTTAAAGTCAAATTTAAAGTGGAGTTCCTTCATCGGGAGCCGAGCCCCTCCTGTACACCCCTTTTTTGTGGTGACGGATGGTATGAGCAAGCGAGGTTTGGGAGCAGAGGAGCATTACCGTGCCGTCACTCCGTTGGGTCAGCATTCAAAGAGAGAGAGAGAGAGAGAGAGAGAGAGAGAGAAAGAGAGAGAGAAAGAAAAGGGGACAAGAGAAAGGCATTCCCCTCGCTCTCGCTCGATTTTTGTCGTCCCTGTTTCTTTCATCTCTTTTTGTTTCCTTTCACAGGAAGCGAGGGTTCCTGCAGATTAGGCAGCTACAGTGCGGGCAACAGTCCTCTTTCTTCCTACAGCTCCATCTGTCCATCACGGACATGAGCGAGTCCATCAGTGACATCACGGCGTGATAGACTCCTCCCACCTGGCCTGTGTCAAGATCAGGATTGTGTGAAATGCTGCGAATGGCCTTAGGAGACGCGACACGGCCGGGCTACGGACAGAGGGATCAGACATTTGGCAAGCTTGCTCGATGAGGAATTCTGCCGCTTTTTGTTTTTGGCACTTGTACAGAAAGATCATGCCATGTGAGCGTGAGAAAGCTTAGTGGAGAGAACGAGTGTGGAAAAGAGCGAGGATTAATTAGATTCATGGTTACAGAGAATCCAAATAAAACATAGGCAGGAAAGTGTCATTTTTTTTTTTTTCAAACTTGCATATCAAGCTGTAGTATGGAACTTTTTTTTGCTAAGAATTAGCATTACTGCTGTTTTTTTTTTTTTAGACGTACACAACAATGCTTTAAAATGCTGGTTTAGTCAGCGCCGTGTGATCAGATTGGATCTGTCATACAGTGGTGCTTGAAAGTTTGTGAACCCTTTAGAATTTTCTACGGTATATTTCTGCATAAATATGACCGAAAACATCATCAGATTTTCACACAAGTCCTAAAAGTAGATAAAGAGAACCCAG
>JAOBAM010000024.1:75705208-75721875 GCA_025212355.1 Notarius kessleri
ATGGCGAGTGTTGGTGTGTGATGGCAAATCTTGGTGTATGATGGCGAGTGTTGGTGTGTGATGGCAAATCTTGGTGTATGATGGCGAGTGTTGGTGTGTGATGGCAAATCTTGGTGTGTGATGGTGAGTGTTGGTGTGTGTTGGTGTGTAATGGCGAATCTTGGTGTATGATGTCGAATGTTGGTGTGTGATGGTGAGTGTTGGAGTGTGATGGCAAGTGATGGTGAGTGATGGAGAGTTTTGGTGTGTGATGGAGAGTGTTGTCTGTGATGGCGAATCTTGGTGTGTGATGGCGAGTGTTGGTGTGTGATGGAGAGTGTTGGTGTGTGATGGAGAGTGTTGGTGTGTGATGGCGAGTGATGGAGAGTGTTGGTGTGTAATGGCGAATCTTGGTGTATGATGTCGAATGTTGGTGTGTGATGGCGAGTGTTGGTGTGTGATGGCGAGTGTTGGTGTGGGATGACGAATCTTGGTATTGGTGTGCACTCGAATGGAAGTGCTGCTTTATTAGGTTCCCACTATATGTCTGCACAGGCAGCTACATATTTTTCATACCATAAATACACTCTGCATTACGCAATCCACTGCAATGTTTCCTGGAATGTTTTATAATGCCAGTCACCTCACACATGACCTGCTCGTCTCAGGTTTCAAATTTAAAAGCAGAACAACTTTAGATAAGAGCTTTAATCTGTAAAAGTAATAACAGGATCCTCTTTCCTAGCAGTCCAGGGCAACGTCTACACTCTTTATCCTGCCATATAATCATATGACACATATCATACGAATAAAATTGAACTGAATTGATCTGTTCTACATCCCAATCCACCATAACATCATCTGTTATCACTGTGATCTCAGGTGTTCTGTGAGCCTGCCATGTTTCATCTGACTGAAATGCTGTTTGAGCCAAAACAACACTGAACATTCCATGTAATGGAAAATGGAGTCAATTCACTTCATTTCACCATCTCATGCTTAATAAGTGTTAAATACACACACACACAGTGATTTGGGTGTTGGTAGCATGCAAATATCTCTCGAGTGCTGTATGTTTAATAGTCGGTGTATTCATTCCAGCAGTAGCTATACAAATACCCCATTCACTATAAGGTCAAAAAAGTATGGTTAAATAGCCAGGTGAGCATATAAACATCCTCATCTTCATAATACTACTACTGAATACAACTTAAGATCTTAAAACTAGAGCAGACTAACACCTAGCAGGCCAGTTCCCAAGTTTTCGCCCAACAAGTGGAATCAGTAGGGGTATCATGCTATGAATTAACCATTTTAAAAAGCCACGAATTGGTGATGAAAAATTTCTGGACATCATTGTGAAATTTTCGAGGAGGAGGAGGAGTTGCAGGGATGAGAACCACTGAAATTATGAGGTGTCATCCAAAAATAAACCATGACTAAGTGTAAAACCTAGCCTGACAATGGTACTGTGCTGAGTCTTGTGCCTTTTTAAGCAAATAAATAAAAAATAAGCAGCAATCAAATAGATCAAATAAAACATCACAAAATCTATTCAAAAATATCTATTAATGTACAGTAACCAATATCACTCATGACAGTACTGCTGATACAAACTGGTCAATCACAGCTATTATTGAATTAAAACAAGGCTTACCAATGAAGGGGATTGAGTCGAGTGACTCATGCAGTTGGCCGTATCCTGAGGGTCTGTATTCGTCTCCGAACCACTGCTTGTACCCGTCTTGCACAGCATTGTTGGACCTCCAGCACTTTGGCGTCTTTGTGGGTTTCTCCATTCTACCTGTTCCATCATTCACAGCCTGGATGTAGGATGGGTGTCTGAGGGGTAAAGAACCAAACTTTTTTGTTTTCTCCCTCCTCAAGACTACCACTGTGGCCTCTGCACCTTCGAGACCTTCCGAGCCATTAGTGGCTGCTGAAGACCCAGTCTGCTGTTTCCTTTGACTTTTGGACTGGTCAGGGCAAGGAATGGAACCAGTGGGTCCCCGATGGCTCTCAGTTTGCTGTCCAGGAGACATGTGATTTGGCACAAGGACAGTTCTTTGGTTTTTCGTGGTCACTGAGGCTGTGGTGACACCCGTGTTTAAGGAAGCGAGAGCCTTGGCTACGTAGGAGTCGTCCAGTATAGAGGTCTGAATGGGGAGCCGTGCCTTAGAAGCAGCAGCAGTGTTACCCAGACTCTCCACTCTGGAGCTCAGAACTGGATCTGTACCTTTACTTTTAGCATTTAGTCCTGGAAGACTTTGAGTCTGTGCCACTTTGCCTGACGAGAGCGACTGCCTGCAGCCTCTGGTCTCCCCTCCAGTGCAAATAAGTGCCTTCTCCTCCGTCTCGGTTCTTCCATAAACCCTTCTGTCCATCAGTGACACCTTGCTCTCAGCCTGTCTGCCCAGGTAGTCGCAAGATCTTGCCCGAGGTTTGTATGTGCTCTTTGTGGATGAAGGAAGTGCATCCTGTGATGCACTTCGATGCCAATCCCTTGACGCTGCTCGTTCTTTTACTTCCAGTCTTTCCTGAGACATGCTGCATAGAGACTGGACCCCAGAATTTGCAGGACCTCGCTCCTGACACATGCTCCTCTGCCTTGGCTGGGATCCATGCACGCTCTCTGCACTTGTGTTTGCTTTATTAGCTTGGCTTGCCGCCCGCAGGCTGTCCAGTCTTTCCTGGATGGTCCTGCTACCGTAGGTATAGAGGCGCTTGTTGTCAATGTACTCCTTGTAAGTCGTGTAATTCCTCCAGTCAATGTTCTGATGCATTGGGGAGCAGGGAGATGATGAGACAGCTGGAGGAGAGGGCGTGAACGGGATCTTGGTTTGTCTACTGGATGGTGTAGATGTGGAGTCAGGGTGAAAAGGAATGTATGTGGAGAATCCTGGTGATTCTGACGGTCTTTTTGGTGTGTAGTGTAACAGTGTTCCTCTAGCAGAAGAAGAACAAGGCGTGGTTTGGGATCTCGGACGGACCGAGGAAAGATTTTCAAGGGACATGGTACAAAGCGGTGTGTTTTTAGTCTCCCGCAACCTATCATTAGAGTTCGTGCCATACGGATGAGGAGAACATTCCAAGGAATCCGAAACCTCCGCCCCTGCCACCCGGACATTTTCATCATATGCACATACAACGGTCTGGATTTTGGATACCTGCGAGTGAGGAGGACATGGAGATAACTGGGTACTAGGGACTTCCAGACAATAGCCCACAGCAGAGCTTGGCTCTGCCCCCTGGGAGAACCCTCCATGAGCTCCTGACGGAGCAGCAGGTTCATCAGTGTGCGTCATCACTAACGTCTTAGGCTCTATCTGTGGGTAGCAGATAGGAGGTGGTGCTGGGATATTCTGGGCATTTCCACTGTATGCTTCATTCCCTTTGAGGTATGCATCTTTGGAATAGGCCTAAAAATGAGCAAACAAGTACTTAAGTACTTACATGATTGTTAATTAAGTAAGGAATAAAACACTGTGTCTCATGTTGTGATATGAAAATCATCAACAACGCTATGTTGTGATGAAGCAGAGATCCCGTTACCACCCCAAGGGCGTTAAACATGACAGAAGCATGCAACAAGAAGTGCGAGAGAAAACAAAATCCAGCGATACTTAGGAGTAATTTTGAGCCTCATACTTACACACCCTTGGCTATGGTGAAATAGGAGCACACACATACGAGGAACGATAAAGAGCACGGCAGCTTCCACCAGCCAAAGCAAACATGACTATCAACATAACACTCATCGCTCCAGTGAAAATAATGAGCTCAAATCCATTCCGCTCCCGGTTCTCTGTTATTCGAACGGTAATGTGCTACTGGTTCGGCGGTCAGCGTATCATCTGTCTAAAGCCGCGTCTTCTCTGCAAGTGAGCACTTAGGCTGAAGTGGAAGCGAGTGAGTTATGTGTTGGACTTCTGCCATGGCAAATTTACCTAAGGTATCGAATTACCTCGGAATACTCTCTTCCTCTCTCTCTCTCTGTTTATTAACAACATTACTAAAGCACTTACTGTCTAATGATAAACTATTAATGACCATTAAACAAGTAGAACGATTCTGGCTTGATACATAAATAATCAATCATCTCCCCCTCTCTGCTCATACCCCTCTTTTCATTTCTCTCTTTCAATAACTCACTCTCCATCCATCCATCCTCTCTCTCTCTCACACACACAAGTTCCTATAAGAGTTAGGAAGAACTATAATGTAGAGACACGGAGCTGCTTTATACAGCATCGAAGACATAAACACGGACATAAAGAAGACACGTACCTATGAAAAAAAGGAAAAGAAAAGCAGATGCAATAAAATAGACGAGGAGCCGAAATCCTGCTTACCAGAGCTGTGATGTCCCGGGAGAACTGTGGGCCGAAAGACGGAAGGCAGAAAGGAAAGGAAGCAATGAAGATCAGCAAGAGCTATAATGGCCACACTAGTGCAGGATAAAACAGGCTATACATACACACCATTGAGGTTGAGAGCATGTGTGTGTGTGTGTGTGAGAGAGAGAGAGAGAGAGAGAGAGAGAAAGAGAAAGAGAATTTTACAAAATATTCAAAAGGAACCCACCAGCTGCAAAATGTCTTCATCTTTAGGCATCACACAGAGCTCCAGAGACGTGTCACTGAAATCAGGAAACAGAAACACAACCATCTTTGACTGACAATCCACAAACTCACAACATGTAGGACAGTTCGAGCTGAAGAGCACACACCCACACACACACATGGAAGTGCTGAGAGGAATTTCATCTGAAATTCTAAATGAGATGAAGAAATGCTCAGAGGAAATGAAGCAGAGATAAGGTTCGGCTCAAGAGGCCACTCCTTCCGTTTTGCTGGAGATCAAGATTGATGTCTGAAAAACAAGCGATTCACTCAAAACAAACACCCACATCTCCGCCTCCACGGAAAATAAGAAACAGGGATGGAGAAAGTGGAGAGAGTGTGAGAAAGACAGAGATGAAAGAAAGAAAAGAAAGTGCTTTACCTGTGCTGTATGAGAGCGATGACTTGTGAATATGTTTTGCCGATGATGCTCTCGCCGTTCACCTTCACGATACGATCACCTGAGAACCGAAAACACACGAGAACCCCAGCAGCACTTTTACTCCTTCAGTACAAGTTAGACTTTCCATAAAAATACACACTGACTATTTTGTCATTTAACTGTTTATTTTTTATATCCCTCATCAAAAAAATGTCCGTGCAGGGGTTGGCCAAGGATGGCTCACGTGACATAAAACAGTTCCGCTACTGATTAAGCAATGTATCTCGTGACGTCAAAAATGGGAAAAAAAATGGATATGGTGTGAGTCAGTCATGGTATATATTGGATATTCCATGAACTGATGCCACAATTTCAAGCTATACGGCCGACTTGAGTCACAGTTGTGGCATCGCGAGCATTTCTGTGTGTGTAGATCTACATATCATGATCATGCCTAGCGAGGAAGGTGATAGCAGGGTACATTGGACATGTGCAGGTCAAAGGTCACTCTGATGTAAACAACAAACATGGCTGCCTCCAGTGAGTTTACGCCAAGATTCAATTTTAACACTTTAGTTTGGAATTTTTTGATGAGGGATATAAATCTAATATCCCATGCACTGAGAGGCTCCAGGAATAGTCACTCAGTGCAGGGTATATCTGTTTACTGTACCTAACTATTAACATGATTAAATACAATTTTTGCCGATAGTGAATCATTTGGTGCCCAAGCTAATTCATAATGACTCACTTACTCCCCAAGATGACTCACTGACGAATCAAACAGTGCTCCTAATGAATTATTTGATGCCCATACTGAATCACTCTGTGTATATGATGAATCATTTGGTGCCCACAATGAATCACTCGATTGACTTTGTGCCCATAATGACTCACTTCATACCCATGATGAATCATTTAGTGTCCAAAATGACTCACTTAATGCCCATCATGTATCATGTAGCGCCCAAAATGAATCACATGGTGCTCATTAAGAATCACTTGATTCATTTGCTGCCAACAAGGAATCAAGTATTGCCCATGATGACTCGCTTACAGCCCATAATGTATTGCTTGATAAATGATTTGCTGCCATGATAAATCACACAGTGCCCATAAAGAATCACTCTGTACATGTGGCTGATCATTTTGTGCTCATAATCAATCAACTGCTCCCCATAATGAATCACCTAGTGCCCATAATGACTCATTTACTGCCAATGATGACTTACCTACCATGTTTCACTTGCTGCTCATAATGAATCACTTGATTCACATGTTGCTCATAAAGACTCACTTTGTACCCATGATGAATCACCTGGTGCCCATAATGAATCACTTGGTTCACCTAATGCCAACAATGAATCCTTTATTGATTAAGATGAATCACTTAATGTCACACAGTGCTCCTAATTAATTATTTAATGTGAATAATAATTTATCAACATGTGCATCTGACAAATAATTTGGTGCCCACAATGAATCAGTTGGTGACTATAATGAATCAATCTGTACCCATAATGACTCACTTTCTGCCCATAATGACTCACTTATTGCCAGTGATGAATCACCTGGTGCCCATAACGAATCACTTGGTATCAACAATGAATCACTTATTAGTGAGTCATTTTGTGTCCATGATGAATCATTTGCTGCCTATATTGAACTCCCTGGTTAACTTGGTACCCATAATGACTCTCTTATTGGCCAGAATGACTCACTTATTGCCCATAGTGACTCACTTATTGGCCATAATGACTCACTTTTTGGCAGAATGACTCACTTATTGCCCACCATGACTGAATGACAGAATGACTCACTTATTGCTCAGAATGACTCACTCATTGTCCAGAACGACTCAATTATTGGCCAGAATGACTCACTTATTGCTCAGAATGACTCACTTATTGGCCAGAACGACTCAATTATTGGCCAGAATGATTCACTTATTGCTCAGAATGACTCACTTATTGCTCAGAATGACTCACTTATTGGCCAGAATGACTCACTTATTGCTCAGAATGACTCACTTATTGGCCAGAATGACTCACTTGTTGCTCAGAATGACTCACTTACTGGCCAGAATGACTGATTGACAGAATGACTCACTCATTGTCGAGAATGACTCACTCATTGCCCATCACGACTGATTGACAGAATGACTCACTTATTGGCCAGAATCACTAATTTACTGCTCATAATGACTCACTTATTGACAATGATGAATCACCTGGTGCCCATAATGAATCACTTGATATCAACAATGAATCACTTATTAGTGAGTCATTTTGTGCCCATGACGAATCATTTGCTGCCTATATTGAAGCCCCTGGCTAACTTGGTGCCCATAATGACTCACTTATTGGCCATACTGACTCACTTTTTGGCAGAATGACTCATTTATTGCCCAGAATGACTCACTCATTGTCCATACTGACTGATTGACAGAATGACTCACTTATTGTCCAGAATGACTCACTTATTGCATATAATGATTTACTTTCCATGGTACATTTGATCATTAACCTGAGTACAAAAAAAAAAACCCTCTTGTGGCCAGTAAACAATCTCTTGCCATCCGAAATCAATCAACTGGTGCTTGTAATCAGCAATCTCGTACTTATAATCATTAGTGAGTCACGCAGAGGGAAGGAGAGAAATCATGGCCATGCTACCTGTGCAGAGTCCAGCCTGGTGGGCAGAGCCTCCCTCCTTCACCTGCTTCACAAAGATAGTGTCCATCGGCTCAAGACGGCACCGCGGCCTCCCTGAGCAGGACAAAAGACAAAACGTTATTCCGTATTCACAGGACATAAACCTCTAAAACACAACAAATGTTTTATTGAATCAGGTATCAAACATGAATGCAATGCTTTTGTTTAAAAATAAAAATCAAATGAAGATGGCTCAATTCATCTCTCTAGTGTTTTTAATAAAAAAATAAATAAATAAAATCTGTCTTAAAACAGCTTTGGAGATTCCCACATCCAGTTTTTCACACAGCGAGCTTTAAAAAGCAGCAGATGTGTGCATGGCAAATATCAGTATAGAGCAGTTTACAGGGAGAAAACATGATGGCTAAGCAAATGCATGACCTACAAACACACACACCCACACACCATATGCTCTCCATAGTGTCATACAATGTTATGCAATTAACTTCAATTTATTCTAATGTCTACAAATATATTTTTTGGAGCAAATTTATTTTTGTTATTGCTGTATAGTGTACGTCAGCAAAGATAAAAACAAGAGGTAATCTACGGGGTCCAAGCACACTTCGCATAGCGCACTCCCAGTGGCCAGTTCTTACCAAATCACATTCGTCACATTCAGATTAATATGATAATTTAATATACCAAATTTCAGCTTGATCAGACAGATGGTTCCAGAGAAACAGACATTTGAGCTAAACCCCGCCCCCATGAATGACCGCAACCTCTCTAAAGATGTAAGTTAATTGAAACTGAAATATTTAAGATGCTAAATGCATTCTGCTTGCCGTGTTCATGAGGAAAATCATTTTTAGTGTGTGAAACTGACTTGCTGCAAATTACTCATTTACTGGCCATGATGAATCTTTCGGTGTCCATAATCATTTGCAGGGCAAGTCATGGTGACCATAATGACACACCCAGTACCCATAATTTATCATTTGGTGCCCATAATGAATCATGTGCTTCACATGGTGCCAATAATGGTTCATCTTGCCCGTGATGAGCCACTTATTGTCCGGGATTTATCAGTTTGTACCCATAATGAATCATTTGTTACTCATAATGAATCAGTTGGTGCTCAAATAGGAATCATTTGACTCCCATAATGACTCATTTGGTGCCCATGGTGAATCATGAATGCCCAAGAGGAATAATTTGATTCCCATAATGAATCATTTGGTGCCCGTGAGGAAACATTTGATACCCATAATGAATCATTTGGTGCCCAAGGTGAATCACTTTCTGTCCAAGAGGAATCATTTGATACCCATAATGAATCATTTGGTGTCCGTGAGGAAACATTTGATACCCATAACGAATCATTTGGTGCTCATGGTGAATCACCTGGTACCCAAGAGGAACCATTTGATACCCATAACAAATCATTTGGTGCCCAAGGTGAATCACTTACTGCCCAAGAGGAATCATTTGATACCCATAATGAATCATTTGGTGCCTTTGATAAATCATGTAGTTCACGTGGTGCCCATAATGACTCACATACTGTGCATGATGATTCATTTATTGCCCATGATGAATCAATTGGAATTTATAATAAATCATTTGGTGGCCATCACTTGGTGTGTGGAAGTGACTCTGAAGCTTTGGGGTTGAGTTTTAGTTCTCAATGTCTGGAATCAGGGAATCGACTCCTCTGATGTGAACCAACAGCAGGATGCAAACTTGATGGCTTAAAATATATATTAGAATTAAACCATGCAGCGCTTATTACAAAAAAAAAAAACGTTAACGCACTCATGAGGTAGTGTATTCGAGAACAAAATTCATTGCCAACTATTTTATGTTTTTGCTTTTGTTGTTTTTTTCTACTTTGCCAATTACTTGCTGCAGCTGAAATACGACCGACACCGCGGTCACGCCTGGTGAGAAAAACATACATATGTATTTTTGTTTAAACTCATACTGTGTGCATGGCATATAAAAATCATGCTATGAAAATTTAAAGAGGGCAGTAAAATTGGTTAACCATAATGTCATCACCATCGTAGTGGAAAAGATTTAAAGGCTTCTCAGACCAAGACCTCAGCTCTACTCACCTCCACTCGATCGAGTGTGTGTACGGGCGAATTGGATTACGATTGACTCGTACAGACCTGAAGAGTTGTTTCTGTCTCTGATGGAGTGGTGCTGATGATAAGGATGGATACGGATGTGGAGAAGGGAAAGAGGCAGTGCGATCACATGTACGTCACACTTTTCTGTAAGTCTCGGCTAAAAAATATCATATTTCATTCCATCTCCCTCACACATACAGCGGATTTCAGCTTGGGCTCAATAACACACTTCTACATCACATTACAACCAAATTCCAGTCTCATAGCATCACTATTTTCCAAAGGGTGGAGTTTTAGTAGTTCCTTTTCCCACTGATGCTTTATGACAACAAGCTTGTTTTCATTTTACTGCTGAAACGGGACGTTTCACTTTTTCACTTTTATAGAAAGACACCAGCAGAGGGCGGGGTGACACATTTTTGTGGGTGTGCGCATGTGGGTGTGTATTTAGAGCGTTTTGAGGACCAAAGTTTGATAGAGAAATGTCCTCATACTGGTAGTACAGTATCAAATGTCTTCACAGTCACCTACTCAATCAATCAATCTTTACAAATAAAATATATCATGTCAAAACGTGCACCTTTTATCTGACTCCCATTTAGCTACTGACTAAAATGTAATTAGTAACTCTGTAATAATTTCTCAGGAATAATATAATGACAGTTCTTACTCCACCTGCACGTGCTCAGTAAAAGCTCTCATGTGTAGGTTATTTGTTCTCACTCTAGATGTAGTAGTAACTCAAAGGTTAAGATTCTGCGCTAGTGGCTGGAATGTGGTGAATTTAAATCCCAGGACTGCCAGAGAGCAAGTGATGGATCGTTAATCAGGATCTTTAACACTCAGCTGCTCAGATTAACACTTGCATCGAAGGTTTGGATAAAAGCATTGGGCAAGCAAAAATAAGAAACAGAAATAGAAATCAATTTGAGTGACTGGATATCCAATTCAATCCAGTACAAGTTCAATCCAGAAAAAGTTCAGTCCAGGACAAGTTCAGTCCAGTACAAGTTCAATCCAGGACAAGTTCAGTCCAGTACAAGTTCAGTCCAGTACAAGTTAAATCCAGAAAAAGTTCAATCCAAGACAAGTTAAGTCCAATACAAGTTCAATCCAGAAAAAAGTTCAACCCAGTACAAGTTCAGTCCAGTACAAGATCAATCCAATACAAGTTCAATCCAGGACAAGTTCAATACAATACAAATTCAATCCAGTACAAGTTCAATCCAATACAAATTCAATCCAGTACAAGTTAAATCCAGAAAAAGTTAAATCCAGGACAAGTTCAGTCCAGTACAAGTTCAGTCCAATACAAGTTCAATCCAGTACAAGTTCAGTCCAGTACAAGTTCAATCCAGTACAAGTTAATTCCAATACAAGTTCAATCCAGAAAAAAGTTCAGTCCAGTACAAGATCAATCCAGAAAAAGTTCAATCCAGTACAAGTTCAATCCAATACAAATTCAATCCAGTACAAATTCAATCCAGAAAAAGTTAAATCCAGGACAAGTTCAGTCCAGTACACGTTCAATCCAGAAAAAGTTCAATCCAGTACACATTCAATCCAGGACAAGTTCAGTCCAGTACAAATTCAGTCCAATGCAAGTTCAGGCCAGGACAAGTTCAATCCGGAAAAAGTTAAATCCAGGACAAGTTTAGTCCAGTACAAGTTCAGTCCAATACAAGTTCAATCCAGAAAAAGTTCAACCCAGTACAAGTTCAGTCCAGGACAAGTTCAATCCAGGACAAGTTCAGTCCAATGCAAGTTCAGGCCAGGACAAGTTCAATCCGGAAAAGTTCAATCCAGGACAAGTTTAGTCCAGTACAAGTTCAGTCCAATACAAGTTCAATACAGAAATAGTTCAACCCAGTACAAGTTCAATCCAGGACAAGTTCAATCCAGGACAAGTTCAGTCCAGTACAAATTCAATCCAATGCAAGTTCAGGCCAGGACAAGTTCAATCCGGAAAAAGTTCAATCCAATACAAGTTCAATACAGAAAAAGTTCAACCCAGGACAAGTTCAATCAAGTACAAGTTCAGTCCAGTACAAATTCAATCCAGTACAAGTTCAATCCAGAAAAAGTTCAGTCCAGTACAAGTTCAATCCAGGACAAATTCAATCCAGTACAAGTTAAGTCCAATACAAGTTCAATCCGGAAAAAGTTCAACCCAGTACAAGTTAAGTCCAATACAAGTTCAATCCGGAAAAAGTTCAACCCAGTACAAGTTCAGTCCAGTACAAGATCAATCCAGAAAAAGTTCAATCCAATACAAGTTCAATCCAGGACAAGTTCAATCCAGTACAAGTTCAATAAAATACAAATTCAATCCAGTACAAGTTCAATCCAATACAAATTCAATCCAGTACAAGTTAAATCCAGAAAAAGTTAAATCCAGGACAAGTTCAGTCCAGTACAAGTTCAGTCCAATACAAGTTCAATCCAGAAAAAGTTCAACCCAGTACAAGTTTAGTCCAGTACAAGTTCAGTCCAATACAAGTTCAATCCAGAAAAAGTTCAGTCCAGGACAAGTTCAGTCCAGGACAAGTTCAATCCAGTACAAGTTCAGTCCAGTACAAATTCAATCCAGAAAAAGTTCAGTCCAGTACAAGTTCAATCCAGTACAAGTTCAATCCAGAAAAAGCTCAGTCCAGTACAAGTTCAATCCAGGACAAATTCAATCCAGTACAAGTTAAGTCCAATACAAGTTCAATCCAGAAAAAGTTCAGTCCAGTACAAGTTCAATCCAGAAAAAGTTCAATCCAGGACAAGTTCAATCCAGGACAAATTCAATCCAATGCAAGTTCAGGCCAGGACAAGTTCAATCCGGAAAAAGTTCAATCCAGTACAAGTTCAATCCAGAAAAAGCTCAGTCCAGTACAAGTTCAGTCCAGTACAAGTTCAATCCAGGACAAATTCAATCCAGTACAAGTTAAGTCCAATACAAGTTCAATCCAGTACAAGTTCAATCCAGAAAAAGTTCAATCCAGAAAAAGTTCAATCCAGGACAAGTTCAATCCAGGACAAGTTCAATCCAGGACAACTTGGGACACAATAATGTGATGTAAAAATTATGATTGTATTGTCGGAGAAAGTTTCATTCCTCTACTATATAGGAAGTTTGAAGACATAACATACTAATTTCTTCCTAATAAAGCTCCTTAAGTGAGCGCAGAAACAAGATGCCAGTCTCACAGTGCAGGTCTAAACGAGACATTCATAATGAAGCTCTAAGTTCTCCACCTCATTCCATTTCTCAAACAGCAGCTTCATTTCCATAAACTTTAACTCCAGCTCTGAGGTTTTAAACCCTCTGCCTCAAACTGCAGCTCTGATTCCTCAACCTCAAAGTAAAGCTTGGATTTCTGAACATAAAGTTGCAGCTCTGATTCCTAAAACTCAACCCGCAGCTCCGGACCTTCAGTCCTTGGCTTCTCACAGTGCAACTCTGATTCCTCAATCTCACACTGCAATTTCTTAACTTTAATTTCTGAACTTTAAACAGCAGCTCTGGTTCCTCAAACTCGCAGTGCAGCTCTGGTTCCTCAAACTCGCAGTGCAGCTCTGGTTCCTCAACCTCAATCTCCAGCTCTGGTTCCTCAACCCTAATCTGTGTCTCCAATTCCCTAACCCCAATCTACAGCTCTGGTTCATCATCCTCACACTGCAGCTCTGGTTCATCATCCTCACACTGCAGCTCTGGTTCTTCATCCTCAATCTACAGCTCTGGTTCCTCATCCTCACGCTCCAGTCCTGTTTCCTCATCCTCACACTCCAGCTCTGATTCCTCATTCTCAATCTGCAGCTCTGATTCCTCATTCTCAGTCTACAGCTCTGGTTCCTCAACCTCACACTGCAACTCTGGTTCCTCATCCTCAATCTACAGCTCTGATTCCTCATCCTCACACTCCAGCTCCAATTCCTCATCCTCACACTCCAGCTCCGATTCCTCATCCTCACACTCCAGCTCCGATTCCTCATCCTCACACTCCAGCTCCGATTCCTCAACCTCACACTCCAGCTCCGATTCCTCATCCTCACACTCCAGCTCAGATTCCTCAACCTCACACTCCAGCTCCGATTCCTCATCCTCACACTCCAGCTCAGATTCCTCATCCTCACACTCCAGCTCAGATTCCTCAACCTCAAACTAATTCCCTTTCGAGTCTGGTTCCTCTCAGGGTTTATTCCTCATGGTTTCTCCTCAGGGAGTTTCTCCTTGCCCCCTGTTGCTTCTGGCTCATTCATAAGGGATAAATGCATACATTTAAAATTTATATCCAGAATTTATATATTTCTGTAAAGCTCCTTTGTGACATGGTTCATTAACGAAAGTGCTCTACAAATAAAATTGAACTGAATTAAATTGAAACTTTAGTTCTGGGTCCTGAACTTCACACACTGCAACTTTAATTTCTGAATTTCAATCTGTAGCTCTGGTCCCTCAACCACAAACTGCTGCTTTGAGATCGAACTCCGAGATCAGTATCGTCCTAACAAAGAAAGCACCCCTCCTCAATTCCTCACTCCATCTTTGTTTGACTGTCAGAGATCAGACAGGCAGACGCTCAGGGTCAGATGGTGTACTGGACACCATGAATCATCCATCTTGGATAAATGCATTATAATGTGACATCGGCACACTGATGATCTGGATGGACCCTGGGTTTCACTCTTGTCTCTCTCTCTCTCTCTCTCTCTCTCACACACACAGATCTCTGCTTAGCACAGCTGGTTGAGCTATGTTGGGTTTGGTCCTCCTGCTCGCTCTAAGCACTGGATTATGTTATTCTGCAGGGACTGGGAGGACGCCCATATTCTTCAGCGGCCAGACAATTACACAACACAGATGAATTCTCTCTCTCTCTCCTCACATTGAATTCTTGCTCCTCCCTCTTTGCTTTATCCATTATCTCCCTATTTTTCTTTCTTTTATAAAACAAATTGAGAAGAGATGATGTTTTCTGAAATGGTCCAATACTCAAAGTCTTGATTATTGGGAGGTCATGTGGGTTAAACCATCTCATAAACATGGCTGTACTGTTCTCATCCAGCTAGTTGCCTGGTAACCGCCAGTTCCTGCCACATCCAATGAGCTGCTTTCACTGTTTAAAGCAATAGGTCTCATAAAATTAGCAATGACTCCAAGAGTAAATACAGTATATGAAACACTGGCATATCTGTGCATGTAACTGCGAGGAACACGATCATCGATCGCATCATAAAGAGTGCAGTGCACGCGACCTGGTGCTGAAATCACCAGCCATTACATGCCTGTGATTCTGCTCTGATTCCTGATGATCCCTGGAGGGACGTGAGGGCTGGAATGTGTGTGTGTGTGTGTGTGTGTGTGAGTGTATGAGCCGTGCAGTGATGGTGAGAGCAGATACAGGGCGGAGTAAAACAGTCGGACTTTGGGTTTAACAGGGTCGTTAAGGATCATAAGGAATTCCAGTGTATCACTCTGTCCAATGAGAGTCCAGTAAAACAATCATCCACCGGGACTCCACCCAAACACCACAGAGTAAAGAAAGCAGGGTTTATTTAAACAGAAACTTTAAACTAATAAATATGAGATATTTTCATGATATCATCATCATCTTTTTCTTCATCACCATCAACATCACCACTACCATCTTCACTGCAACCACCATCATGATCATTGTCACCACCATCGTGGCCACCACTATCTTCACTGCAACCACCATCATGATCATCATGATCATCGTCATCACCACCACCATCATCATTATCACCACCATCATCACCACCACCATCTTTATTGCAACCACTCACCACTATCATCATGATCATCTTCATCACCATTATCACTACCACCACCATCTTCATTGCAACTGCATACTGCCATCACCACCACCATCACCACCACTGTCATCACTACCACCATCATCATCTTCATCACGATCACCACCATCACCACCACCACCATCATCTTCACTGAAACCACCCACCACCATCATGATCATCTTTATCACCATCACCACCACCATCATCATTATCATCACTACAACCACCATCTTCACTGCAACTACATGCTGCCATCATCACCACCACCATCTTCACCGCAACCACCCACCCACCGCCATCATCATGATCATCTTCATCACCACCACCATCATTATCATCACTACCACCACCTTCACTGCAACTACCCACCGCCATCATCATCAACACTGCCATCATCATCATCATCATCATCTTGATCATCACCATCATCTTCACTGCAACTACCCACCGCTATCATCATCATCATACCACCATCTTGATCATCACCATCATCTTCACTGCAACCACTCACTGCTATCGTCATGATCATCATCACCATCATCACTTACACCACATCATTATCATCACTATGCACCACCATCATCATCATCAGCAGCAGCAGCACTGCCATTATCGTCATCATCATCACCATCTTGATCATCACTGCCATCATCAACACTGCCATCTTCATCATCATGATCACTGCCATCTTGATCATCACCACCCTCTACAGAAGTAAGTACTGTAAGTTCTAAGTGAGTTAGTATGGATCACTGTGCTGCAGTACTCACTTCTGGCACTGATCCATATATAATACTGTAATAATTCTGCACTTCTGCGTCGATGCTCACTGCATTTCATTGGCTTTGTACCTGTACGCTATACAATGACAAGTTCAATCTAATCTAACCTTCAACATCTTACCAAACATCCCACTCTTCACTGCCATGGTGGTGGTAGATGCTGTAGTATGCTCTGGCCCCATCCCAATGCGGCGTGGCGATGTAGCTTACAGCAGGTTATGGTCACTGAACTGCTGGTTGTCCAGGTGGTGCTCTGAAAACAGTGTGGGCTTTATAGATAATTGGGCTAATTTTGAGGGCAC
>JAOBAM010000024.1:76366232-76376444 GCA_025212355.1 Notarius kessleri
ACAAACAACCATTCACACCTACGGTCAATTTAGAGCCACCAATTAGCCTAACCTGCATGTCTTTGGACTAAACCAGATCACCCAGAGGAAACAGAGAGAGCATAGAAAGGCCCTCGTCGGCCACTGGGCTCGAACCCAGGACCTTCTTGCTGTAAGGCGACAGTGATAACCACTACACCACCGTGCCGCCTGGTCCTGTTGTATGTTACTCTGAATAAGAGTGTCTGATAAATGCCTGTAATGTACCCAGGCTGATTTTTTTTTTTTTTCTTGAGACCTGGAGTCCACTTTCTGTCATGATAAGATGGTTCCTGAGAGATTGACCTGATTTATAGACACTTCTGTAGCTCCAATACTGAGATCTACAGGTTTTTGGAAGAGGTGTATACCCACATGTATCACATTTAAAGTCATTTGGTATTTTAATAAATTAGCTCATGTAAAATCAGCAGTGGAGTGCAGTCTTCTGTTTCCATGACTAGTGTTGATTAACACGAGAGAGTGGAATGCCAGGATTCTCCAGGATTGGGATTTGAGCTCTCAATCTCTCAGTGATAAAAATGAAAATGTTTTAAGCTGTATCACTTGGAAGCTGCGAATATATTTTCTTTGTCTCTTAAAGCCCTCACTCCTTCATGGAGATATCGAGTTGCAGAAGAGCTTGAGGCTAATCCCAGCACCAGGATCTGGTTCTGAAGAGATCTCTATCTCTAAGCTTATTAAGCAGAGCTCTAAACTCATTAAGGTGATAAGCAGGTTTATCACTCAACCCCCTACAGTAATTCAGAATCTAGAGGAGGAAGATGATCCCAACCTCGAATCAACCCTTCAGTTCCCTCTTCTGTCTCTCTCGTCCATTAGTGTGTAACAGGAGATGCTGAAGAAGTGATGCTGTACTGAGTGCTTGTTAATAGTTTTAGGTGCGTGAGTGTGAGATCGGTAAGGCCAGACTCGGCACTAGTGTGTCAGCCTCAGCATGTTTTTTGAGCACTCCTCTTCAGCGACGGTGCCCATTTCAAAATGCCAACGTCAACGGCGCCGATCGACGGCAGAAACAGTCAAAAGGCTCTTTAGGGTAAGTTGCTCTCAAATGGCTGTACCTTCTTTCTTTTAGCACCAGGAAATCAGAGCACGATGAATTAGCATGATCTGTCAAATTATCTACAACTAGCCGGCAAATCACGCTTGATATACTTTAATTACACCACCCCGAGGATGTTATTGATTTCTAACACTAATGTACGAGTGTATTGTGTTCGTTGTTGTAGCTACAGTTACACTGTGGTTCATTAAAAGAACCTGATAGAGCTCGGAGTGAACCTGGGTGGAGATGCTCGATGTTGGATCATGTTTGGAGATGCAATTTGTAGTGCTGAGAAAGTGATTCAATATCAGTGTTTTATCTATCTATCTATCTATCTATCTATCTATCTATCTATCTATCTATCTATCTATCTATTTACAGTAGTGTAGAAAGCTTGCTTGTTGATGATTTCAACACTGAGCCTTGTACTAAACATAGTTTAGAGTCACAAAAGTATTCATTTTTGAAAATAAACTTATTGTACCTTCTTGGTTCTTCTTTAGTTGTCCTTCTATCATGGGTGGATGTTTATCCACGTCTTTTTTTTCCATCTCTTTATCTAGTTCCAGGTAAAAGCAATGAGGAGCTAACTGACACACACACTAATAACATTTTCCAACTTAATTCAGATTCTGTCATTTTACATTCATTACATTCATCGTGTTCGATATAGCACACTCTACGCGACAGTATAATGACAAATCATTCATTTCAAATCTACACTTGTCGAGTGCCCCTGGTAGCCAGTCGGTCAGTAACTCATCCCTGCACTAGATCGTGCAATGATAAAGAGTAAAGTCTAACAGTCCTGAGTGTGTTTACAGGATGTTTAGTGTGAGCACATTGTGAATAAGAGTCCAGGGACGAGCAATAGGACAGTCTTTATGATTACAGCAGCACTACTCAGATACAAGTTGACAGAATCCAGGTGAGAAGAAAGGGTGAGACTGGGCAGGAACTGTTTTTGAGAAGTGTCATTTAAAATCAAGACTCTTTCCATGGATAATAATCAAGCAACTGGAATATATATAAATAAATACAATATACTGTATATCATATCTGATTGAGAGGAAGTTGTGTATAGTATTATGTTTGTATCAGTGCATGGCTTGGAATGTAGAGTAGCTCCAGCTTTAACATGAATGACAGGTTTATATTAATGCTCTCGTTATAATACATTATCGTTTCTATAGTGACAGCTCATTCACAGGGACTTGTACAGTGGGACACGCCACCACCGCCAAGGCCAAATGCCGTATCTTGCAATGGAACAGAAAGTGAAACTAAACGCATGCGTGGATCCTCCCTGTGACTCAGATCTGCTCCAAAATTTAATAGCTTGTTCCTTGGTCCATGCTACACCTTTCCACCAAGTTTCATAGAAATTGCCTTGGTAGGTTTTGTGCAATCCTGCTTGAAGGCAGTCAAAGAAACTGCACCCAAAACAACCGCAATGGTAGAGGTAATAATTTTATATGGTGAAGTTTTCTCAAAGGAGACGAATAAAAATAGAGATAAAAAGTATGATCCGTCATTCTTTGATTTGTAAAAAAAAAATGTAATCTTTGGCTAACTGCTGTGGTATAAGAGGGCAAAAGTCTTAATGATATGTTGTTGTAGGAAAATAATTCCCTTTCAGATGTTAACAGCATCACACGAGAATATCATGGATGATTTATACGAACATCATCCCAACCTGGGGAAATACCACGATATAAATTTTGGTTAAGTTCAGCTGTGACATTTCAAATCAGCAGGGAAGAAAAAGTGCTGCAGGACAGGTCGATATCCCCTGAAGCAGACATGCTGAAAAAGACAGGACAGACCATCCTGCAGCCTGAACACGCCACCAAAACACCATCTGCATACAGATCATCAATCCATCAGCTCACTGTACCTTTATCTTCTGTCCTTGCACCCTCTCCTCCAACACATTTTCTCTTTGTCCATATAAAGCTACCAGTTTATGAAGCTTCTCCTCTGAATCCCCTCTGCATGACTGCACACCATGTCAGGACTGCCTCAGAGGGCCTCGGCTTTTATTTTATTTGTATTTGCTCAATTAGTTGATGCATTTATTCAAAATGACTTACAAATGAGACAGGGCAAGTGCAGTTGAGGGTTAACAGTCTTGCTCAAGGACTCACCTCTGGCAGTTTAGCCATCCTGGGGTTTGAACTCACAACCCAGTAGCCTAAGTGAATCAGCAGCCCTCTAGGCCTTTCCTTTCACTGCTGTTCTTGTTCCCGTTCCTCTGCCTCCTGCTGTATGAATGAGGAGGTTGATGGAAGTGGAGGATATGGTGCTGAATCAATTCCTTGCTTCCTTTAAGTCCTGATATCGAGCCTGTCTTTGTGCCACATCCAGTCATTCTTCAGTTCAACCTCCTGCTGTTACGTCATAACCTGCTACAGAGAACCGACTTTCTTTCTCTATAAAAATAACACAAGACCAGTCTTACACCAGTGTCCAAAATGATCACTATCTACTGTGATTTCATTTCAAGCAATGTTCTCTGAGTCTTCATAAATGTTTTATAAATATCCATTACTCAGAATACTTCCTGAATAGAGATACATTTTATCACAGGGAATAAATGTTCCAGCAGTCACCGCTCTGTATGCCTGAGCAATATGGCAATATGATCCTGATATCTCAGTACATTCACTTTACACTTTCAGTCGGGTCAGAACAGTGCAGACATTAATGCTACTGCTAATGCTAATAGGAAATAAAAACAGCCATCGACATGAATTAAGACTATAAGGTCATGTTTTGCTTCCAGCTTCCACTCAGTGTTTGTATGTTGAGTCCAAGATGAAGCTTAGCCTTTGACATTTGTTAGATTTTTTCAAGACGTCACGAGTTCCTCCTCTCAGCATGTGTTGCATTGTGCTTCCCATCACAGTGAGTGTGGCTTGTGTGTCATGTGTTGTTCTCAGATCTCCGTGTACTTTTGTTATTGTTTTGGTTTGGTTTTCTCTTCGCCCTGGAAACACCAATCAGGGTGGCACAGTGCTGTAGTGGTTAGCACTGTTGCTTCACAGCAAGAAGGTTCTGGGTTCAAGCCCAGCAGCCGACGGGGGCCTTTCTGTGTGGAGTTTGCATGTTTTCGCCGTGTCTGTGTGGGTTTGCTCCAGTTTCCCTCACAGTCCAAAGACATGCAGTTAGGTTCACATGGGGCAGCCTTGGGCTGAAGTGCCCGAGTGGCAGGGCGCATGTACACAGCGGCTTTGCTTTCCTATGATGAACTAAATTTCATTGTGCAGTGACAATAAAGGCATTCTATTCAACAGTTTGTGGGATTGGACCATATGGGCTAGCCTTTGTGCTCCATGCGAATCAATGATCCTTCGACACCCATTACCCTGTCATCAGTTGTCCTTCCTTGGATCACTTTTGTTCGGTACTAACCACTGCATACTGGGAACACCCCACAAGATGTGCATTTTGGAGACGCTCAGACCCAGTCATCTCACCATTACAATTTGTCAAAATCACTCAAATCCTTATGCTCACCCATGACACACGCTACATTTACATGCACAAAATATTCTGGTTTTTGATCTTATTCAGTAAAAGACAATATTCCTACTAAGTTGTTTCCATGGTTAATAAAAGTGAATATTCCACTAATGTTCCCATTTGCATGCAGCTGTGCATACTCTGATTGTCTAGTCAGTTTGTGTATAACACACAGAGCTGACTGTAAGACAGCCATAAGGTAAGAGGCAGTGTGTCGCAAACTACCAAAAAAAATGAGACGCTTATTCCAAATATGGAGTGGCATGGTGGTGTAGTGGTTAGCACTGTCGCCTCACAGCAAGAAGATTCTGGGTTCAAGCCCAGTGGCTTTCTGTGTGCCGTTTGCATGTTCTCCCCGTGTCTGCGTTGGTGTGCTCCGGTTTCCCCCAAAGACACTTAGCTAGGCTAAGTGGTGGTTCTAAATTGACCGTAGGTGTGAATGGTTGTTTGTTTCTATGTGTCAGCCCTGTGATTGATTGGTGACCTGCCAGGATGAACCCCACCCCTCACCAGAAGTCATTTGGGATTGACTCCAGTTTTAAATTACCCTGATGGATAAGCGCTATAGATAATGGATGGATGGGCTTATCACATAAAGAGCAACATCTTGAGAACATTTCTCTCCAGATCTTTGGTGTGAGGCACCTATTCATCATTTTAGAGTCTCATGACTGATAATGAGTACACGATTAGGACATCCTGGCTGTTGTAGATGTTATTCCTGTAACATGTCATGCTGAAAGGGTATTTGTGAAGATGTGAAGCAGTAGATATATTTTGACCTCTATCATCAGGATGGCAGGATTTTCCTGTCCTCCTGTCTTATAATTTACACCTGTCTTTTTCGAACCAGTCTTTTTTCTGTGTGTACTCTGACTCTGACCTCACGGTGGGTCCTGCTGACTTCTTGTGCCACTCCCCTGCAGCTCACTTCCTCAGGTCATTAGTCTTCCTTCACTATAACTCCATTCCCCTCACTGCTCTCCTCATGGGAGGGCTGTTGTTATTTTTTTTATTTTTATTTTTTCCAGCATCAGGAGCAGCAGCTCATTTCCACACCCGGGCTCAGCCTGCACAGTTGTTTTGATCCCATAGTGAAGTGGAAAGTCGAATTGAAGTCATATCATGGCAGGGCGCTTTGCCCTGAACTGGGTTAAACCATGCAGGAGTGGGGGAGACGTCTCAGCAGGAAATAACCTCCAGATGGAGGAGGGTTTAACTGATTGGGAAGGAACTCAAATACTGATGTTACTCAAACAGCATTCTGATTTTCCTATATCCAGTCATTCATCTGTTTATTTACTAAGAAATATTTAACAGATTAGAACATTCTACAATTTCCTTTCATTTTATTTTATTGGAAAGGAACCACAGTGACCTAAACACAACACTGGACTAATAGATTGACATATCATTAGAGAGTCATGAGTAAGCAATGAAACACAGTGTGGTGCTGTTATAGGAAAATAATCAACAACAGAGTGGTGTGATGAAGAGGACTTACTGTTAAGACCCCATAGTTGGTTATTAACTCATCCGGCTGACAGGTGATGAGTTTATCCCACTGTGTGTTGTCCATCATCCGGCCGTCATCCATCATTGTCCACATTTCCCAAAGATCACTTCTTCTCTCTCAGTTCTTCACCGATTTTTATTCTTTTTGGCAGGATGGTAGGTCTGCCTGGGGTGCATATAGTTTCAACTCAAATTTGCATAATTGCAGTTAATAATGAAGATATGTAATAATTAAGCCCTAACGAGCAGTTTCTACACAAATCGCTTCTTCTCAGTCAATTCTTCACCATTTTGGATTCTTTCTGGTAAATAGGTCGGTATTCCTAGGGTGGATATTGCTTCTATATATATATATAGCTTGTATATAGTGTATATAGCTTACAACATTTATTGCGCCCATAAGTTGGCCCACTTTAGATCGTTCCTTCTGGACTAGACAGGGCCGGAGTGAGCTACGCCATCATTGATGGTCTTGTTTAGCTCTTATCTCCTCATGTTTCATTCCTCTTATACCACAGCAATTTAACCAAGATTGACATTTTTAATAATGTCATGCTTTTATCCATTGATAGTTACATTACTGTCCATGTTGTGTGAAGTTCTCATCGGTCGTTCCTTCAACAGCATCTTTTTTTTTTCTGTCTCTTGAAGCAAGACGAAGCATCACAGCTTGTCAGGTAACTGAGAAACTGCAAAGAAGTGAAAACTTCAGAAGATCTATTACAAAGTGCTGACACTGGAGACTCTTTCCATTCATGTTAATCAAATCTATTTCTCCTTACAGAAAACTTCACCATATCAACAATGACACATTTTTAATGTGTTTATGTGGAGCTTTAGCTGTACACGTCCCTGTGAACAAACTGTTAGTATGGAAATGATAACATACTACAACAAGCGTGTTAATATAAACCTGTGATTTGCAGCTGTGTCCCCTGTGCTGTGTCCCCTGTGCTGTGTCCCCTTGGTAGTCAATCAGGGACTCTGATCTGTGACTGGGGACATGTCCTGTGTCTTCACATCATTGCCTCTGCTATTTATCTCTGATTGCGCTTGTCTCCTGCCCTCGTGTGCTCAGTGTATGGCCATGTCTGATGACATTTAGCTCCATGTGATGTGATGTTAGAGGTGAACAGCAGCTGCTCATCGTCCTGTCATGTATTTCCTCATCGCTGTGTATTTTCCCCGCTTGGCCATGTTCTGTCACCACTTTTCATCATCACTGTCTTTACTGCAGTTCTTCCTTAAGCATGCTGTATAAATAATGACTGGTATTGTACATTTCATGTCAAAGTACATCTAATTAAAATGGCACCCTAGCTGTACTTGGTAACTTTGTCTACTCTTGTCTATTGTCTGCTCTTTTTTTTTTTTTTTTGCTGTTTTATGTTTGAGTCAGCTCTCCAAGCTCTTAAAGCAGATATGCAGAACCTTTATTTTTAAATACATTTCTGAGTGGATATTATCTCCATCCTTGACTCTTGTATGCTGCATAATTGGGAATAAAAATATATATTTTTGAGAACTAAAATCGACCGCAAAGTTGGCATTAGAGCCGCCCCGCTGAGCCAGCTAGCCCCGAGTGAGTGACGTCACAGCAGTAACTGGTTTTAAGGCTGAGGCCTTTGACATCTATAGACCAAAGCCAGACTTGGCAGGCGAGAGTGGTTGTAATGGCCTCTTCATTCGGATTTATTGGAGATTCTTCAGATTCCTCAGATTGGAATACATCTGACTGTGATAGTCCTGAAATTGGAGTGTGTGTACAGGCTACTGCTGTACACGTAGAACTGTATCAGCTCGAACCATTGGAAAGTGAATCCGATAGTAACACATCGGCCATGGAGGCCCCCACCTTATGAAATAAAGCCAGAGAACAAAGCCGTCTAGAGAATTGGATGGAATTGAACTGACAGTCTCATGTGACCCTCATTAAACCAGGATAGGTGTTATAACTTATGCAACATACATGTACATGCATGCATTTTCACTGATAAAATGTAAAAGGCTAATTGTCTCAGTTCATCTGATTATTTAATCACATTCTGAAGCAAATTAAATAATCTTATACCGGTAACTTAAGCACACAAGTTACATGTATTAATCTAAACGCAGGTAAACGACGAGCGTTGTTGTTTTTATTGTTTTGTATCCAAATGAGAGTCGCAACTTGCCCGCCTGTGTTCTCGCTTCTTGAAGGCCGACCTTGTGGCCGATTTTGTTTTTGAAACAATCTGACTTTCAGTTGTTTGTTCTTCCATGTAAGGGCAAGATGGCAGCAATATCCAGTTTAGAAATCAGACGGCTGCTACACTCATTCACTGTTTTCTTCATACTGTGTATTCTGCGGTTGCTGCTCGGCTCAGGCAATTACTAAAACCCGGGACGGAACGGGATGTCGCCGGTTTTAGCAACAACTGCAGGGAGGTCACTGCCCGAGCGATACGTCCTGTCCTGTTCCGTCCTGGGTTTTAGCAACAACCCTTGGCTCACTCCGGGAGAACTGGTGCAACTGAACTCGTTTTCCTTTTAAAAAAATAAATAAAATACTTTTTTCCTTTTCTTGTAGCTTTCTTTAATTATTGGTACTGCACCCTCTTTCAATACGGACTTATAGCCGATGCTCCTCAACAGATCAGAGGTCTCGTACGAGTTTTCAGTAAAATGTGCAGAGCAGAGGAGAGACCACTTCGTAGGCGCACAATGTGCGTGTGAACTTCTCACAAAACGCGTCCAAATCTCTGCAGTTTGAGCATTCTTGGACCATGAATGCAACGTAAATCCACCTTCTGCCGTGTTGCTGCACCGGCCAGTAACACATCTGCGTGGCATGGCGATAAATTAGCTCAAAATGGAGGATCGGAGTTGCGGTCAGCTCTGTGTTTTAGTATAGCGGAAATGGCGACGAGACCGATAGACTTCCTGCTGTAACGTCACGGACGTCAAGGTCGTTCACTCAGACCGCTACCTATATGAATCACTTCAATCGTAAAAATGACGATATTAGATTTATTGTTAACGCTTAAAACTATTCCTGTGCCATTCTTGACGTCTCAAGGCATTTATAAACGAAAAGTGAGGCCATGGTTCTGCGTATATGCTTGAAGGACTATTCAGAAGTTAGGCGAGACTTCTGAAAGGGAGTGGAGTTTGAGTGAAAAGGCGTGTCACATCCACTAGAATAGAATGTGCTGGATCAAGTGCTATTTTATAAGCTGCTGCATAACTATTGATTAATGCGATTGTCATTTAGTTTCAGTGCTTGGCATATATCGTATTATTCTATCCACATTCACTGGATATGAGCAATCGCGCGCTCTGATTGGCTATTCTACTGTACTACTAGGATATCAGCTCATATACCGTGAGTAGAGAAAAACAAAATGGTGGAGCGCATCAAGTCAGATATCACTTTGTTATCAAGTATTTAAAAGAAACAGGAATACTCCAGCTCAGTCGGTGGTGGTAATGCACCTTTAAGTTGGTTTGCCATCCACCAAAAAACCCGGCGATGAAGGAAATGCCGGCGTGTGCTGCTGAGCCAACCGAGGACGAAATAAAAACTATTCGCAAACAAAAATACAAAAAAAAGCAACAAAATATGGAATAAAAGTATTTGATGGTAAGAACATATCTTCTTTTTTGTTTTTCAAGAATTATTATCACATTTTTCACAAATTGCTCCTGTCATTTCGCCTGCTTGTTTACATTCTAAGCGGAAATTATTTTGTCGGACGTTTTGTACAAAGTTTCTAACTCATCGAATTTGCAAATAAATAAAGATAAAAATGCTCTGTTTCTCCAAATCCAGTGAATGTGGATAGAATAAAACAGTTATTCCACTCAGTCTCGTCGTACATGGCTTGTAGCCGACTCGGTGCTACGCTCCTCGTCAGCTGTCAGCTCATGTACGACTCGATTTCGTGGAATAATTAGTGTTAATTAGTTCATTTAATTTATTTTGATAGGAATTAATAGTTGTCTCTTGCTTTTAAGTTTACATTACATACAGGGCGGCATGGTGGTGTAGTGGTTAGCGCTGTTGCCTCACAGCAAGAAGGTCCGGGTTCGAGCCCCGTGGCCGGCGA
>JAOBAM010000024.1:77317615-77328746 GCA_025212355.1 Notarius kessleri
CGATAGGCCATTATATATGGTGCATTATATATATATATATATTCCTGGTGCATCTTATATCCTTCCTAATGCATGTACATTGGTACAAATATTGATATCAATCAGAACGTATGTACACTTATATATAGGTGTTTTTTTTTTTTTTTTACATTTCATTAGTCCTACAGTAAAAGAAACTTCAAAATGGATCTGATTTTGGCCATGCACTGAATTATTCAAGTCTATACAGTCTTGGCTATAGATTGTTTATTAGATATATTCCTATCAATAGAGCTTCCACTTTACAACTCAGAGCTGGGAAATGGGTTGAGACTCACTTTGTATTTGAAGTGTTCCAGTAAATGGACTCTAAAAGCATGGACATGGAGAGTTTCAGTCTGCACACGATGAGGAACAGTGCGAGGAGAGTTTTCCACATCGGATTCATGACGGTGTGAAATGGGATTACAAGTCAATCCCAGGATTATCAACTCTTTAAATCAGTAAATAACAATAATCTCCAAATCTGGAGCTGAAGTCGGATTATTTCAGGTGTTCAGTACACAAACACAACCCCAAAACAACTGTCAAATCCCGTTCCTGCTTCTTCATCCAGTTTGTTTCCTCTTTAGAAAGAACTCTGTAAATAATCCAGGGCTGACTTTCTTTTCAGAGCATCATCTGACGCATGCATGAAATAACGGTTTTTCTACCACGAATGCTGACATTATCAAAAAAAAAAACAATTTATAAAAATCACTATAAATCGGTGACGTTGTAGAAAATATTCGTTTCTTGTTAGATCACGCTGCTGTTGTTCCTACAGTTACACACACCCTGTCGGTGCATGGACGCATTTAACTGAACCGGAATCTGTTGTGCGCTGAGACCCGGTCATAACCACGCCCACTGGGTTGGCGGAGACTCCACCTACTGCTTCCTGAAATGGGCGGAGTTTAGTCAGTCCTTACTTTCATACATGCAATATGATATGCAAACGTTACAGTTGAGTGCAAAAGTCTATCTATCTATCTAGTATTCTATTTCTTCCTTATTTTGGTTCTTTGTCTTATTTTCTCTTTCTACTGGGTGCCTCTCACCGCTTTCCATACTAGGAACTTGGTGCTATTGACCACCTCCACGGCCGTGTCGTTGATGAGAAGTGGACCGTGGCTAGGTTGGTTTTTCCTGAAGTCAACAATGATCTCTTTAGTTTTGTCCATGTTCAGGATCAGGTTGTTTTCCCTGCACCAGCCCACCAGCTGCTCCACCTCCTCTCTATAGGCCAGGTCGTTATCGTCCCTGATGAGGCCCACCACTGTTGTGTCGTCCGCAAACTTCACAATGTGGTTGCTGGTAGCCCTGGGGACACAGTCGTGTGTCATCAGAGTGAACAGCAGAGGGCTCAGGACACAGCCCTGAGGGGAGCCTGTGCTGAGGGTGATGACACTGGAGGTGTTCTGTCTGACCTGCACTGACTGTGGTCTTTCAGTGAGGAAGTCCAGTAGCCAGTTGCACAGGGGGGGTGCTGAAGCCCAGGGGACCCAGTTTGTTCACCAGATGCTGTGGAATGATAGTGTTAAATGCTGAACTGAAGTCCAGGAACAGCATCTGCACGAGTGGTGTTCTCCTCCAGGTGTGCAAGGCTCAGGCAAAGAGCGGAGGAGATGGTGTCTTCAGTGGAGCGGTTTGGCCGGTAGGCAAACTGAAACGGGTCAAATTTGGGAGGGAGCCTGGAGGTGATGTACTCCTTTACCAGCCTCTCAAAGCACTTCATCATAATAGGAGTGAGTGCGACGGGCCGGTAGTCATTGAGTGACGCGATTTCAGGTTTTTTGGCACTAGGATGATGGTGGCAGTCTTGAAACATGATGGGACTTTGGCTTGATCCAGTGAGGTGGTGAAAATGTCCATTAGAACATGAGTCAGCTGGTCTGCACATTGCCATATCAGTTAAAGATTTGTATACACTGTATTATATTTCTCCTTTATTCACATTGAATGCAGGTTTTCTTCACCTTCTCATTAAATCTTTCATATCTTGAGCATGCCGATAAAATCACTGAACTTTCTTTACACCATTTGCTTGGCTATTCCTAATTTTTAACATAACTCTATTAAACTTTATAATAGAGTTCAAAATATTAAACTGAAAAGTCCTGCAGACGATTGAATGTGTTTGTGTTCTTGATGAAGCAACAGTACAGATGTGCACATTGTTTAGAAGCACAAATAAGCAAATGCAGCTGTTTTACATGTTTTTATTAACTGGCTCCTGGGGGTTTTTTTGGTTCATTACATCCCCAGCTTTAAAAAAAAAAAGCACTAACAGCTAGATATTTACTGGCCATAACAGGAAGGTGGGAATAAACAGCATGCATACTCTTTCTGTGGGACTGCTGAGACTGAAATGGTCCCACACCTGAGAACAGGATTTCTTGCTCATTTTCCATTTTCTAATAATCAACAGGCAGTGTGATCTATTCTGATGGTATCTGTAAGCAGCAAAACAGGTTCGCGTTGTAGGAAGGACTTTAATTCTCTCTGGGTCCAGTGGTTAAGTCTGCAAGATGTCAATTTACATTTCAGACAACAGGGTCATCACTGCTTTTACTAGTAATGTTTCATAAACAACAACAATACATGACAGAAAAAACAAATTACATCAGTACATATAGGCATGGGCTATGGGACTTTGCATGGACCGTATTCCTGCTTGGGAGCAGGGCCTCATTTTTAAGACCTGCATGACGTGTCAACACTGTCACAAAGCTTCATTTCCCAAAGTCCTGCCACAGCCTCGTTTCAAGTGAGGCTCCAAGAGCAGTGCTCCACATAATCAGCGTTTCATAAACTCGAGACTTGTGTTGACCAGTCAGAGAGGTAACTACAGAACCTGACCAGATGGAAATCATTGCCATCTATACTAACATCTGACTGCACTCCTCCACCAAACCACACACGTACACACTCACGATAGCTTTGCTGTAGCAGGTGACGGCCTCCTGGTACTTCCTGCAGAGGAACAGGCGGTTGCCATGCTCTTTGAGCTCCTGAGCTGAGGAGCAGCTCTTCTCCGGGCTGCCTGCCATCTTCTCCACGGGCTCGGCACCAGCCGCCGCTTCCCCCTGCTGCTTCCCAATCCTGTTCCCCGTCTCTTCAGCTAACGTGTACACAAAATATACATAACCAGCATGTTCCACATCTCTTCAGATAAAACACACACAAACATTCTGCCAATTTACACACATTTTGAAATTAATTTGTCAAGACAATACTGTACCAACATTTTAGCACACTGCCTATGATACAGGAGCATCTCTATTTTTATCTGGGTAGTAATGTAAGGAGCAGGAAGATAGCTAGACTTTGGAATGGATGGAAAAAAGAAAGATCACCACACATCCCCAAAATAGTGATTAAATCAAGACAAATAAATAAAAATACTCACCACAAATAAACTGTTGGGTGAATTAGTATTAAATAAAGAGCTGCATGATTATTAGTCATGTGGTTAAACAGATCCTGAAATAAGAATAGACTAATCACAGTTTGTATTAAAAAAAAAAAAGGATTGAACATATTATCCAGACGGAAGCGTACCGGTTATAAACACACTTCTCTCGCCGTCCACAGCGCCTCCTTCCCCGGTTACACAGCCGAGCAACAGCCGGGAGTCTCAGCCGCTGACGAGAATGCTAACGCTAATGCTAATTAGCTCTGTTCTTGCTGAGGTAAATTTAACCTTCTGTTTCCTCTGCTGTCGGTTATAGAATTACCAAACCCATTATGGAAGAAAAATATTCAAGAACACTGCCATGTTTATCCCTAAAACAACAACAATTCGGATTTATACATCACGCTTTCATCTTGCAGCTTGTTTTGGTTATGTGACGTCCGGCGGCCATAACAGAAACCTGAGTTACGTAACGTCACGTCGCCAAGAACGGACGTAAATGTGTCGTCATCACGCACAACCACACGCTGTCTCGTGCGTGACGCTCGGGGGGTTTAATATAAATGGACGAACTCTGATGAATCGACTCTTTCGAATCATTTCAAAAACCTGCCTTTAATAAAAAAAATAAAACTGCAGTGCAATATTTATTTTTTAAAATGCACTGTATTGTTGCTTAATGACTTTCCCCCCTGCATTTTGATTTAAAGGTGATGAATTACATTTAGCCTAATGCAATAAACAGCATGCACCTTTATTTCTGAATCAATAATAAGTATAATTATTCCATGAATAAAGAATTTCTGAAAACCTTTTCCATGTTTACGTAGCTGGTGTGCAGCAGTGTTACTGGACTGGTGTCAGTAATTACAGAATGTTTCTAAGAATCTTCGAAGAGATGAGAGAGAAAAAAAAAGACATGCTGCATTAAAACAGATTTCAAGGGTTAACTTTATAACTAAGGTGCCCCTCCCCACCATCACTCAGACACAAGACCACACAATGATGTTGATAAAATCCATTTAATAATGCATTAGAGAGGGACGAGACGAATCAGAGGGGTTTATAAAAGAACAAGAAAAGGAACTAGGAGAACATACACCATTCTGAGTCCTATATTATTCAGTCCATCACACTCATTGATAACCTTCTGCTCCTGCAGGAGTGTGAGGTGTTCTGTCCATCTGTTTGGGGAATCACCACACACACCCAACCCAACAGGATGAGCACAAGGGCAGTTCTTCCCCAAACAGAATGTAAAAACACTACAAAGACCATAATGCACTGGAACCCAGGGAACATGGTGTAAGGCAGCGCTGCTCATTCCCACTGACCAGGCTGTGGGAACAAAGAGCCACGACTCAACACCGCACTCATCTGTGTACTGGTAAATAAAAGTGAAACGTAAAAGCTGAGGGAGTGGTCAGAGGTAGGTGGGTGGGACGGGGTGGGGGGGTAAAGAGGATGTACGCATAGCCAAGTGACACACAGTCATTCCCATGGTAACTGTGCCATATAGAAAGGTGGGTTACAGCCCTCAGAGCTCTCCGGACTCTCTGTCTCCAGAGCGACGAGACTCTGCCCTCCCGTTAAGACGGTCTCGTGATGACCTGAAAAACACACACACATACACATGTACAGGACGGCATCTTTCCCAGTTTGTGTCCAAACTCAAGTGTTCTCTAGGAGTGTGTACCTGTGCGAGTGTTCTCTGCGAGAGTGCGAGTGAGATCTGGAGCGTGATCGGTGTCTCCTGCGTCTCTCTCTGTCTCGGGATCGGGATCTTGACCTGCGTTTCTCCCTCGAGGACGAGCGAGATCTCCGCCGTCTCCTCTCTCGGTCACGCTCGCGATCACGAGAACGAGACCTGCGCATCCACACAAAACAGCCTTTAACAGGTTCTCTCTTCTCAAGATAAACAGAACATGTGTAATAAGCAGATTCAAATCAAAGCGTGCGTGTTTCTGACCTCCTGCGCTCTCGGCTGCGTGATCTGGTCCTGGTCCTGTAAGGGGAGGAGGAAAGAAAAGGGTGTGTTATACTTGCCAAGAGTATACTTTGCCGATTATACACACCCAGTCCTCATGGTAGTGTTCCTCACCTCCTCCTCATCCTCTCCTCACGCTCTCTCTCCTCCCTCCGCTTCAGTCTCTCCTGGTTTCGCCGCTCCTGCTTATCCTGCACCGTTTTCTACACACACACACAGCTCTGTATAGTCTCAGAGGTTGTGTATAAACAACTTTTACTTACCACCACCCCCACACCCCACACACACACCTTCAGCTGCTCCAGCTTTTCTCTGATCTGGATGAAGCCCAGGTGCAGTTTCCCACCAAAATGATCAGCGAGGCGACGATCGTTGTCATGGAGACCCAGATAGGCAGAGCACACCTCACACACACGGAGCTTCTGCTGTTGGAAACTGGAGGCAGGCATCGAGTTCCTGTATTCCTCCTACACACCCACCATTACATTCAGGTGAGCAGGTACATTACCATCCAATCTATAAATTAATTGCAACTGTGCATGTGTGCGCCAACCTCAGCATCCTTCTTCTTCGTGCGCACTTTCTCCACTTCCTGTAGAACCTTCTGAGCTTCATCCACATTCCCCTCAGCACCGAGCTGCTCCGCCTTGGCCAACAGCTTCCCGATCTCCTCGTTCAACTCGTGCACCTTCTCTGCCTGACACACACACACACACACACACACACACACACACACGACTTCAATTTACAATTTCACAACACAGCGAGACTGGCGAATGCATCACCAGTGGATGGATGATTTAGTTTATGATAAAATCATGATATTCAACAGGCCTGACCTTAGCAGCAACCTCAGCACTGATCTCCTCCTGCGTCTCGGCGAGACGTTTCTTCGCCAGTTCAGTTCTGCGGTCGCAATCAGCGATGAACGACTCCAGATGATCCACAGCCTGAACACAGACACATTCAGTCCTCATTCACAGAGTCACAATGAACACACTGTCTGCAGCACACTCACGTCCAGCTCGAAGAACAGATCTCTCTCTTTCGACGCGATCTCGTAGTCAGCCCTCAGAGCCAGGTCGTGGATCTTGGAACACTCGCCCAGGTCCATACGCTACGGACAGAGGGGACAAGAAGGAGCTCTGATATTCTCTCCAAAGGAGGTGATATTACAATATTTTGGGTGCCAATAATTCTGGTGTGTACTCACCGTGCCAGACAGGATGTCATGTGGACAGCAGTTCAGCAGGTGAGACTTACACACTCGCTCGTCCGTGAACTTCACCCGCTGTCGAGACTCGTCTCCTGCAACAGCAACACGCGCACGCAGTGAGCGAAAACACACACGCATGTTCGAACACGCCTGTCACACACACACTCACCATGACACACTGCTAAACCTGGGGGGAAGGGGCGGGGCCTCAGCAGGGTGGATGAGGGGAATTAACACAGTTCATCAAATGAGGTGTAATTTTGAGAATGAACGTCTTCACAGGGAGTCCTTGATGAGGCATCGGTTTAAAATATACGTATATATATTTTTATATAGAATGTAGTTGTGAACAGGGCCCGACAAATAAGGGATTTTTGGCACCTATATTGATTAAAAAAAAAAAAAAAAAAAAGGTCTTGATAACGGCCCAACCATTCACCACTTAAAATTGTGAATAGTAATGAATTTCCTGGTTGGCCTTTTTCACTATGTAGCACAGACATTTAAGAGTTATTTTTAAAATATAATTAAGAATTAAAATTAGCAACACTTTGAATTCTTTACTTTACTTAAGAACTGGACCAAAAAAAAAAAAAACCCTAAAAATTTGTACGTCTGCCCAAAACAGACTCTCTAAATAGCTGAATACACTTCAACTCATAACACGGTTAAAGGATCCACTCCATCTCGGTTTCTTTTCATCATTTACCAACCATTTTATCAACAACTCTCTCGTATTATACTGATATTATCAGTCGGGCCCGAGTGAAGGCTTTCTGAAGTGAGGATCTGGGTGGTGTGTTTAACTGGGGCAGTGGATGTGGGTGTATTGTTTATGTACAACATTCCCTTTGGGCTCAAAATGGCAAACAGCGATATTTAACACACACAACATTGTTCTCAGACAGTTTAAGAACACTAGGTGTAGTCTAACTACAGCTGTGGAAATAAAACCTGCCCTGTTTAGAAAGCTGTATAAGAACTGGCGGTGTTTCAGAGCCAGGGTTCACACGCAGACACACCTACGCTGCTCGAGTACACCTGAAGGATTAAAAGCCCCACCCACGAGAAAGCAGGTTAGAGCTGTCTGATGTTTCCATGGTGACCAGTAAAAATTTGCTAGATGAACTCTGGTTCTCTTTCCAAGATTTATATATATATAACCCGAGTCCACTCCAATTTTTTTTTTTTTTTTTAAATCCAAATCACTAGAGTCAGTCATTGTGACTGCCAATACTTTTTTTTTTAACCAAACATTTTATATGGTACACAGAGGAGATGAATGGATGTTCATATGAATGATAAACATGTTGTGCGTGTTAAATATGGTACTGTATTGTACAGATGATAATCAGCTTCCACTCCTTCAGTGAATCACATGGTGAGTGAAGAGAAAAGAAACACACAACCAAATTAAACATGACAATGAGAGCATGAGCTCAGAGTAAAAGTGTTAGTTTTTATACACACTGCGAGCTCTCTTTCTCTCGCTCTCCCTCTCTTTTTCTCTCCCATACTGTACCCGCCTGGAGCTCCAGCCCTTCCGTGGCCTTATTAAAGATTAAAAAGCTTTTCTTGACCAAACCTGCAATGAGGAAGTTGGGAATCATACACAAGAGTCAAAGTGCAGAGCGTCGGCGCAGGATTGCCTTGTTTTCTTTCTTTAGATTTAGTCCTTGTCAGTCAGCGTACTAGGTAGCGCAAACGGCGGCGGCGCACGTTAAACCCCGCCTGCTGCCTTTTTTTTTTTTTTAAATAATCTCTCTTTACTGTGGCTGACAGAATAAGTTGTGGAAAAGCAAATATCATAGACTACCATTGCTGTGTGATTATAATTGGATCATAACAGCGTTAAAAATCATGTGTGACTCACGGCTCGATGAACATGAGGCTTTTCTGCAACTCCCGTGCAGATAGATGTAGGCTGGCAAAGATACACTGAACCTTAATGAATAGAATAAAGGGGCCACAATTGTTCAGTCTGCAGGAAACATGAATTCAGCTCAGCACTCAAACACACATATACATACACACACACATATACATACTTTTCTCTCTCTCTCTCTGTGGTAGTGGAGGCCCTCAACTCAACTCACACTTCACAATTTAACTCGCTCCCATTGGCCACTGATCACAGCCGAGGCGCGCACACATCACTTTCTAAAGCACGATTTCCTCTGAAATGCCATTTAATGGTCATAAAAACATGGCGAGTGCTGCTACAATGCAAGTCTAAAATCCACCAATAGGACAACGACAAACATCACACTGATGTTAGGAACACAATTATTATAAGTATTTTTGCTCATAGCGTCCATGTTTAATGTTTGAAACCTGAACATTAACCAGTTTTCAAAAGATTTCTTGCAGGTATCTCAGTATACAGGACTACTTCCACAATCTGTGGTTCAGCAAGCCGTGATTCAGGTTGTTCCCAGAAAAGTCAGAACTAATGCTTTGTTTCGCAGAATTGCAAGGATTTGGATTAACACCACTGACTCCAATTAATGCGTCATGGCCTAACCGTTAGAGAAACAGCTTTGGGACCAAAAGGCTGCTGGTTTGAGTCCCTGCACCAGCAGGAATAGCTCAAGTGCCATTGAGCAAGGCACCAAAACCCCAACTGCCCGTCCAGGCTGCTCTGGACTGAAGCATCTGCTAAACGCTGGTAACGTAATATAAATTGTTTTGCTCCAGGGTCAACCAATTATAACAGAGCGCGTTGGTTTATTTGGGGTCAGACCATCACTGCATACGGTGACTTAAGTCTTGAATAGACTTCTTGCTTTTGTACTTGAAGACCACATGGAGTTTTATTGCCGGCAGACTGTGGTTCCACAGCCGAAGAACATAAATAATCATGACTGAGATTACCATACGATTCCTGAACGTTCAACACCAAAACTTGATTTTCTTTCCTGGGGTTTATTACTAACTTTTGAGATGCTGAAAAGATATGACAAAAAAAACAAAAAAAAGTTTATGCCTCAGGTTTCGCTTTCCATTGAAACACAGGACAAAGTGCTCATTCATGCAAGTTTCCAACTTGATCTTGGCATCATTAAAAATATTTCCAAGCTCTTTCTCTCTGTACTATTTATATTAATCAATAATCATGTTAAATTTTTGCTCACATGCTCTTAATGGCACTACTAAACATGAGCAATATCTTCATTAGATATAAAATTTCTTGCTACAAAAGAACTAACCTGGATGTGTTTTTAAATGAATTATACACTACAGAGAGTTGCCTTTATTTCTGTCTAACAGTTTTCTGGCTGTGAAAAGGCCAGACAGTTACAGCAGGCTGAAGGAGGCCATTGTTCGCAGTTAGCTTAGCATAAGCGCGGCCTGGAGCCTGACTGGATTCTCTTCACATTTATTTTACTCTTGAAGCAACACTTCTAATAAACAAAATAGTGCCATTTCTTTAAAAAAAAAAAAAAATTCAACAGCTGTATTTAAAAAAAATTAAATAAATAAAAGAAGTAGTGTCCATCAGAAATATCAGACCAAAAAAAAGTTGAGGAAAAGAAACGGTAATCTCGCCGCTTCCTGTCATATCGCGATATTTCAATCTGGAGGAAACGAGATTACAGCATCAATACTATTAATTACAATAGCGCTGTAAAATTAACGAACACTAAAGATATCTTAACATAATGTACTGACCAGTATCTAAAAATACACACACACACATACACACACTTAATATTAGGTTATAACCAGAGTCTGTATAAGTCATCCGGGGAGTAGGCCTAACTCTCCGTCATTAGTTTAGCATTAGCAAGCTACATAAACAACTCGCAGCTCGGGTCAGGACGCTGCCGGGACTGAACCATTAAATGGCCGCATTTCGAGAGGAAAGTCGTTTCACGACAATGTTCGTCGTTTAACAGTGAAATGCAAATAGAGACAATAAAACACGGAACCATAATAAGCGGGTTTCCTCTCCTCTCTCCAGCCTGTCAGAGTGCTAATGCTAGCTGGCTACTCACCGTCCCTCGCCGTGCCCATTAACTGGTCGAGCAGCGCTCTCATCTGAGCCTGAGCCGACATCTTCCCGCCGATTAAAGCTACCACACGCGCGACTTACTCCTCTATCGCATACAGGACACAAACATCAACTGATGATCATGTAGAGGGGAAAAATCAGATATTTAAATAACGGTCTGTTATTGATGGGGAATATGGCCCCCTTCCGCGGCACTGCCGTCTCTTCCTCTAGCGTCCACACGGGTGACGTCACAGCTCCGCCAGGCCAATAAAAACATGCAACGTCATCTTAAAGCTGCAGGCCGTCGAAAGCGAGTCACGTGACTGTGTATTTTCGTACACAGTTCATTTCAATGGGATTTGTTTCAAGGGACATTCCACCGAATGGGCGCCATTTGCTTGTTGTACCACTCCCAAATTAAACTCATTATCTGTAGCCGCTTTATCCTGTTCTACAGGGTCGCAGGCAAGCTGGAGCCTATCCCAGCTGACTACG
>JAOBAM010000024.1:77738700-77749057 GCA_025212355.1 Notarius kessleri
TGTTTTAGGTCATATTTATGCAGAAATATAGAAAATTCTAAAGGGTTCACAAACTTTCAAGCACCACTGTATGCACAGAAAGTGGTTTTGTCTTGCTGAAAGAAGGAAGGCCTTCCCTGAAAAAGATTTTGTCTGGATGGCAACATGTTGCTCTGAAACATGTTTATATCATTCAGCATTAATCATGCCTTCCCAGATGTACAAGCTGCCTACGTCAGCTGCCTTCCCAACTTTTCTGAAATGTGTTGCTGAGATCAAATTCAAAATAAGCAATAAATAAATAAATAAAAATTTCCCAGTTTCAACATTCAATATGTTGTCTTTGGACTATTTTCAATGAAATATAAGGTTTCCATGATTTGCAAATTATCGCATTATGTCTTTATTTGAAGTTTTTGGAATTGGGTTTCTTTTGTTTTGTTTTCTGTGCGTGTGTGTGTGTGTGTCTATATATACATACATACACACACACATACACCAATCAAACACTGAGGTGTAAGCTTCGTTGGGTGGAGAGTGAGGACATGTTTGACTGGGATATTCTACTATTATGCTCCCCAGGCTGTCTTCGAGCTGCTGTAGAGACACAGCCCATGGGAGCTTCAGGGCAGGAAAGAGCTTTGGGAAGTGCAGGTGTGGGCTAATGACCTACACATCCAGGTCCAGAAATTCCTGCCCAGATTCAGCCCTGCCCAGGAGCACGCTGTGTCAGTCCATACATTTGAGGTACTTTTTGAGTATGCCAAGATGGGCCTTGTGGTGTTATGGCTAAGTTTTGCCGAGGGGCACAGTTACATACCAGGGATCATGAATGATGCTGTCCACTGACTCCAAGGCAGTAGACCTAACTAATGTAAATTCTATGGCTACTGCCAAAGTGGTGTTCATCAAAATTGAATCCTGGTTTCTCAGGAACTAAATGGTGAAAAAGATAGTCCTCATCTATATACTGCATCCTTCAGAGTAAAGCAGATGTGCTAGACATCAAGGTGGCAGTGGAGGACCTTTACCCTTCATCCTGATTCGATGCAATACACCACTATTGTCCCTGAGGGAGGTTAAAGACAGAAACTGGTGTATACAACAATGACTTCACACCCTGCAGGACGTTGCATTCCAGCTGGAACACAAGTCAGGAGTCTAGGATCATAATGCAAAGCGACTCATCCTGGTAGAGGGCAGGAGAGGTCTGTGAATACCAGTCCTTGCGAAAAGATCACACCACAACCAGAGCACTGTGAGTCAATACCACAACTGGTGACCTCCTTAGCATCTCTTACAGACCTGACCTTAAAGAATTGGCCGTTTGGAATTCTACTCCAGGCTCCCGAGATGACATCAGCACCCTGATTCGCTGCTGAGAAGACCATGTCAGCTCAACTTACACCAAAAGCAATGACTCTATGATATGGTCATGGTCAAGTTGAGTAACCCCCACTGTACAAGCAAATCCCTAAAGCTTAATTCCGGGCCTGGAGTGTGTAGAACAGTGTGTGTCTGTCTGTATAAGTGTGTGTGTGTTTATACTGTCGTGTGTAAGTGTGTGCATGTGTCTGTGTTCTCACTTTCTCTGGTGGCCAAAAAGTCTCTCCACCTCCTCTCTCCCCGGGCTCCGTGTTCTCGCTCTTAGCTCTTGCCGTTTGCGCTCAGAACGAAACGCCTCGCGATGACTCAGCCTTCTTGCACGGGGGACGTCTGCCAGTGCTGCATAGCTCCGCCCGCCTCGCCCAGGCCTCACGTTGATTCCTCCAGGCTCTGATACGATTTCCCCACCCAAATTCACAACATGACTCCGCCTCTCAGGGCTCGACTCAGAGTCGAGAGAGCTCTGAGAGGACGAGAGCGGTGATGGCAGTGTGTGCATGTTGGCAGAAGTGTGTGGAGAAGAAGATCGTATTGTGTGAGTTGTTGCTGATGTATGTGTGTGTGGAGCATCGACAGATGGTGAAACAGCAGGTGTGTCTGTGAAGTCTGAATGTGTAGTGTGTGTGTCAGGTGAAGTGTGTGAGGACGGTGAGGGGAACAGCACCGGTTCCGAGGTGCTGTACCTCAGACGAGAGGAAGAGGAGGATGAGGATGAGGAAGCGAGCTGTTCCTGTTGGTGTTGTTCAGGTTTTGGTTTCTCCAATGAGAAGTAGCCGCTCTCAACCCTTGGCTTACGCCCGCCAATGATGCGCTCCGACTCTGACAAACATACACACGATTGCATACATACACTCAGCACTGTTCAGTACTGCTCATGGTTTGTGAATTTATTTTAGACAGAAGAACCGACGTAATAACTGATTAATAATTAGGGGGAAAATAAACATAGGCAAATTTAATAAATAAACAGAATTACTTAATTAGTAGCTAAAATAGTCCAAGAAAGAAATATATATAATCAAAAATACATTAAAATGTTATTTTAAACAGGATGATTAAGTTAATAATCAAATGATTCAAAACCAGAACATCAGCTCCCACAGCTGTACCATGAGAAACCAGACTCGTTTATAATTAGCCAAGTTGTTCTTCATGAGAACAATTAGAACAATTTGATCTTCAAAGCAAAACAATCAGAATCAAAATCCATTGAAAACTCAGGAAGGAGTAGCAATTTTTTGTGAATTGCGGACAGACGGACGGACGGACAATGGATGCTGCGTGATGGCATTAGCTCACTGCCCTATGTCTGGTGAGCTAAAAAGGGTTTCAGATAAAATGATAAACAAAAATTTATCAAAGCAGAAAACAATGAATGAAAAGAATCACAAAAATACTGAAGCTTTAATAAGTTTGAATTAGAAATTAAAAAAAAAAAATATCTCCTGTTGTGCAAAAGAAAAGTGTTTGCCCATCATCCGGAGATCCTGAGTTCAAATCCTGATGATGCCACAGACATCTGTGGAGCTCAAGAGAGCAAAACCTGGCCTGTTCTCTCAGGGAGGGGCACGAGCAAACCTGTGAGCTCGTGTGTGAGGAGGTGGGTGGATCGTGCTTTCAGTGGGAGAAATTTATTTATTTTTTTTTTAAAGTGTCCAAAAAAACAAAAAATGTTTGATATTTTAGATTCTTCAGCGTATCCAGCATTTCCCTCGATGACACTTTGCACACTATTATTATCTTAACCAGCTTCACGAGGAAGTCACCTGGAACGCTGTTCAATTAACAGCTTTAAGAGCTGTGTCTCATCAAAAGGTCATTAGCGGACGAGTTTCGTACCTCCTTAATGCGTTTGAGATCAAACAGTCAATAATAAATAAATAATAAAAACACAGTAAATCACCCTATTCAACACCACAACTGTAGTAATCCATATTACGTCAAGAATCGAACAACTCCGTCAAGAGAAACGACATCCATCATCACTTTAAGACATGAAGTGACTTAATCAATAAAAATAAAGAAAAAACACTGAATTAGAAGGCATGTCCAAACTTTTCACGGGTACTCTGTGTGTGTGTGTGCGTGTATACACACACACATATGTACACAGCTCTGAAAAAAATGAAGAGACCATTCAGTTTTTTTCTTAAATCAGCATCTCTATGTCTGGCCGCCATTTCATTCCAGTGTCTGTGCTGGAATTCCAACACAAACACACCCCACTTTACTGACTGACGTACTGATTCGGTGATCACCTGAACCAAATCTTATTTAACGAGGAAAAGTATAAAAACTACTGCTGTGGTCATCACTATCCTCTTGCAATAGGACCAGTTTGGATGGAAAAACAGTGCTAGTAGCAACTTAAATTTAATTAGAATACAAAAATATCTATTCATCATGCCAAAAGAGTTAAAAAGAAAAGTTTTGAGTGAGAAAAGTAGGGCTCAATCCTGGCTTTACTGGCAGAGGGATACAGTGAGTGTCAGGTTGCTTCCATCCTCAAAATTTCAAAGATGGCGGTTCATAAGAGCAAGGTCAAGCAGCCGACACTGGAGACAACAAAGTTACAGACTGGCAGAGGGCGAAAACGACTCTCCACTGACTGGGATGATCGTCAACTCCTTCAAATGTCACTCAACAACTGTAGGATGACATCAAGTGACCTCGAGAAAGGATGATAAATGGCAGCTGGGGCCAAGTGCATGGCAAGGATGGTTCAAAACAGGCTCCTCTGGGTGGGGTCGAAGTCATGCAAAGCTAGAAAAAAGCCCTTCATCAATGAGAAGCAAAGATGAACCAGGCTGAGGTTCACTGAACACCATAAGGATTGGACTGGAGAGGACTGGAGTCAGGTCATCTTCTCTGATGAGTCCAGTTTTCAGCTTTTCCCATCACCTGGTTGTCTAATGGTCAGACGGAGACCTGGAGAGGCCTACAAGCCACAGCGTCTCACACCCATTGTGAAATGTAGTGGAGGATCAGTGATGATCTGGTGGTGCTTCAGCCAGGCTGGAATGGGGCAGATTATTTTTGTGAAGGACACATGAATCAAGCCATGTTCAAGGTTCTCCTGGATGAAAGCTTGTTTCTTTCTGCTCTGACAAAGTTCCCTAACTCTGAGGACTGGGGTTTCCAGCAGGACAAAATGCTCCATACCACACAGCCAGGGCAATCAAGGTGTGGATGGAGGACCACAAGATCAAGACCCTGCCATGGCCAGCCCAGTCTCCAGACCTGAACCTCACTGAAACCCTCTGGAACACAAGCCATCAAACAAAGCTGAGCTGACTGAATGTTTGCACCAGGAGGGACATAAAGTCACCCAAGAGCAACGTGACAGACTGATGGAGAGCACGGCAAGACACAGGAGAGCTGCGATTAGTTTATGTCAGTAGTTTATGGAATAAAGCAAAAATGTTCATGTTTCTCAAACATATAAATAGTAAAACCAGAGAAACTGTTAATTTTGCAGTAGTCTCTTAATTTTTTCCAGAGCTGTGTGTGTGTGTGTGTGTGTGTGTGTGTGTGTGTGTGTGTGTGAGTACCTCTCACAGGCTCAGCCCCATCAGACTGAACCACACTGTTATTGACACACAGAGCACTGCTGCTTGTTACAGTGACCTTGGCTGGGCCAGGTTCCTACAGAGAGAGAGAGAGAGAGAGAGAGAGAAAGGCAAACAGAGAGAGAAAGATAAACAGACAGGCAGACAGAGAGAGAAGTTTAAAAACAGAAAACTATCACTCAGACAAACCAGAACAAAAGGTCCTTTGATGTCAGAAACACCTGTGTGTGTGTGTGTGTGTGTGTGTGTGTGTGTGTGTGTGTGTGTGATGTCAGACTGGAGGACGGGCTGCAGTGTGCACTGTGTGGAGGTTTATAAATACGAGGTGAGATGTGACGAGTGAAACACACACACACACAGTCAGACAGACAGACGGAACGTGAGCAGCAGTGAGAGTGATGCTCCTGTCCTTCTTGTGTACGTTGGTGTTTTAGGAATGCGCTCGCCCCCAGTATGGGAAGTGGATCAGCTGCATGGCAACGGATTCTGATTGGATGGTAAGCAGGAAACGGCGCCGCAGTCAGTGAGTGCAGACAGACGTCTCCTTTGTTCGTGTCTGAGACACTGAGCGACTGATTTCACTCACAGAGCCACAGAGAAGTCCAGAGCTGGAACTGTGATGGAATTTAACATACAACTGACATCAAACTGAACTGATGGTCATCTGTCTGTCTGTGTCTCTCTCTCTCCTCCCCCGTCTCAGCTGTGTGGTGGAGGCCCCGCCCTCTCCCTGTGGCATCTCCGCTCCATGTCCCCCACCTCCATCTTCTCACTGAGTGGCTGTCAGAGGGAAGCCATGTTTCATCAGGACCTGGTGAGAGTAAATCATCCCCAGTAAATGCTCCCAATAAATCATCCCCAGTAAATAACCCCGTAAATAATCCCCATACATAATCCCCAGTACTGTTAATCAACCCCAGTAAATAATCTCCCGTACTGTAAATAATCCCCAGTAAAAAACAAACAAACCAGTAAATAATCCCCAGTAAATAACCCCAGTGTTATTCTGAATGTTATTTATTGTGTATATTATTTATATTAAGTCTGATTTTAACATTTGGGTGGAGAAGTTAGCGCACCTCCCCAAACTTTATTTCCTGCATTCAGCCTGAATGTTACAGAACCTGAGTCTCAGTCAGAGCGTCTTGTTATGGTCATGCTCATAAGTTTATACCCCCTTTCAACGGACTCTGATTTTTCATAGAACTCAAAGCAGCCACAAGACACAAACATTTCAGTCCCTCAGAACCGTCAGTAAGTTCAGAGCGTGTGGAATTCACGAAAACATCCCTCCCACAGCGTCAAGTCGAAATTATCTCTCTTTCACGGACATGGAGAAGGAGATAAAAATATATCAGGACACATAAAAGACACAACCAAAAGTAAAAAAGGAAAGAAAACAAACGGCGAGATTCCCAGAACATCCAAGGAACTGAAACTTGTCCTTGATGGTGTCGTTTGTGTGAGAGCTGGAAGATAAAATCAACAGACACAATCAGATAAACACATCAGACTTGTGAACTGGTGAACGCGGACACACCGCCTCGCCTGTCTGAGTTCTCCTGGGAGCTGTGGAAGATAACCAGTCCTCGTGTCATGTTCTGCTTCGTTTCCTGTGAAAAAAGTGCAGCATTAAAGACAGAAAAAATGTTTGTTTTTATTTTTCAGAAACATCTAATATAAATTAATATAAAGAGTTTATACTGGACATTTGTTTTTTTATTAGAGCTGTGTGTCTTCAGAGTAAAATATCCAGTTTATTACTCTTATACCTGAGCCTGCATCACGCCGTCAGGGTTTATTTTGCAGTAATGTCCATCTGGCTGTACGCAATCCCGTAATTAACCAACACCTTCTGACCAATCAGAGTCCAGAATTCATCATTTATCATTCAGTGTCGTACTTAAAGTGGAATTGAACTCGTATCTATTAATAAATGCCCAGAACTGTGTGTGTGTGTGTGTGTGTGTAGATCTTTGCAGTAGGTGAGGGTCCGCACGTGTCTCACTGTCTCCTGGGGGGAAGTGTGAAGGCTCAGATCCCCTGCACTCCTCCGTCACTGAACACACTCGCCCTCAACCTGGGCACCACTGAGCACAAGGTGACACACACACACACACACACACATTCTTTAACACTTTCTGGTGATGGTTGCCACATTTTATCTGCCGATTCATTTTCTGACATAAGGTTAATAAGTTAATTGTTTGTGTTATTTATCAACCCTGAAGACGTCACAGTCAGTAAATTTAACATCTTTAATTGTTTTGGGTCGTTAAAAAAAAACAAGGGCTGTCAATCGATTAAAACATTTTTTTTTTTTAAAGATATTTTTTGGGCTTTTTTTCCACCTTTTTTTTTATTGGATAGGACAGTATAGAGACAGGAAATGAGCGGGAGAGAGAGACGGGGAGGGATCGGGAAATGACCTCGGTTCGGAATCGAACCCGGGTCCCCGGATTTATGGTATGGCGTCTTATCCACCTGAGCCACGACGCCCCCCCCCCCTTGCATAGCTTGACAGGCTGTTTAACTCCGCCATACTTCAGTTGCCAAGCTGCGCGCGCAACCGTCTTTGTTTACAAACTGTAAATGGATCTATAGCTCTGGATCACAACCACCGACACGCATTATAGGTTACACGACTACGTTATTACAAATCAAAAAGAACTCTTCAGTAACTTTCAGACTCCAGGCCTGCACCGCTACAATCTACAGCACCTGAGAAAGTGAGAAAGAGGTTGCAGAAGATGGGCATTTTAGCCATTTTGGAGCTTTATCTCTGGTTAAAAACAGCATGTCAGGAGCTGCTACAGACATGATTATTGTTCAAGCGATCATTTTCCTCAGGTCAGAAACATTGTTTGGGAGAGTTAATAAATGCATTCATTTTAAAAGATATAGTGAACCTGGTGTACATTTTGTTCACAATATTAAACCTCTTCATTGCAATTTTTGATTTTTTTTACATGGTTATTTTGCCTTATAAATGTTAAAATAATGGCAAATTATCTTTTGGCCAGAGGATCTATTCAGTTTTGTTCCAGAAGTGATCCTTACTTGAGCGAAATAAATAAAGGCTGAAGCCGAGACATGTTTCAGTGTCCATTTTTGCGGTGTCTGTCTCCATGGCAATAGATTTGCTCTGATCTGATTGGTTGTTGCCAATCATCTGTTACCCTAATTAGTTGCCCCGTGTCTCACCTGGTTGCCTGTTTCCAGCAACATTGCCCAAAAAAGTTGCCCCGTGTATCATCACCTTTACACCACTAGTACAGATTGCGTACGAACTAAAACTTCTGAACAAATTATATTTTATATTATATTATGATTGACACATTTAGGTTTCTGGTTATCTATATTTTTAATATCTTGTGTTCTGCTATACTGTGCTTGAACACCCCAGAGTCGGAGGTGACGGCACTCCCAGACAGACGGCAATAAGGCCTCGTTTCTCTTTAACTCTTCTCCATGAGTCCTGTTCAGTCTGTAGATTCTTCAAATCATGTCGATAAACATCCAAAGTCTGAAAATTAACACCAGTCTCTATTTTTCCTGACTCACTGTTGCCGAATTTCTAGCAGGGAAACATTTAGAAGCTGCGCGCATCGCTCCAGATGTGGTAGACAGAGATTAGATGGAAAAACGAGTACTCATTTAACCACTGCCCTGAGAAAAGAGACAGAAAGAAGATAACTACTACCTGCACGACATATTATTAAAAGCCATTTAAGCCAGTTTATAGTCCACACCACCCTAGTGCGGTGGAGTTTCCCCTGCTTTACCTCACCTCAGTGGCTCATTAACAAGAGGGTGTGTTAGAGAGAAAATGTGCAGAGCAGACAAAAAGAAGAGATTTGGGGAAACGCCGCAAGAACCTACACAGCCATAAAACCGATCCTCCGTACTCCCAACCCCTTTACAGCTCTCTCAAACAAGTCAGACCTTCGTAAAAAGTGACTTTTGTTCTTTCATTCAGCATTTCACTGCACAGCAGTCCAGTTCTTACGTCTATCGGGGTATGTCGAGACCTGCGGTTCTCCAATCCTGCTCCAACAATTCTGTCACACTCCCTTTCGTTAAACTCTGGGACGCCGTGACATAATCGTCGGCAGGTCAACCGCTGTGCTTACATAACGACGCTGTTAAAGTCTCAGATGGACTATAAGGCTACACAGAGTCTAAATGGATTAAACCATCTTTTTTTTTAAAGCAAACAAAAGCACACTCGTTCGTGTCCTGATGACGTCTGTAAAGAGATATTTATTTAACATTTCTTTACGGAAGGAGTCTCTGGGGTGTCAATAAGGTTTCCTCCACAGGAAAGTCTTAAAGACAACGGAATTTGTGCTTTCTAGTTTATTATTAAATCTGACAAGCTGAGCATATTGTCTTCTTAACTTTAAGAGAAATCTTACGAATTGGCAAACTGCTTCGGTAGAAGAGAAATAAAACACAACAGGGGCATTCTGTTATCGGAAACGATGTAGCCTGTTACCACCCTGAAGCTGACTATTTAAATAATATTGGCTGGCTTTTTTCATGGTATATCAGATATATTCCATTCAGCGAGCATGATATTGAATGAGTCGAAGACGAGTGGAATATATCCGATATACCATGAAAAAAAGCCAGTCAATATTGTTTATTTTTATTATTACCATTATACATAGACACTCCTTTCGGGTGTTAGACATATCTTTCTCTTTCAAGTCTTCCATTTTTAACGAAGCAAACCTGGCAGCCATGTTTATTTATTTACAAATTGTCACAGTCACTCGCTAGTGCAGAAGTTTTACATCTCCAACATGTCTCTTTTCCAGTTTTTCGATGTCTGTTGGTATGTTTTTCTCCTGCAAACATACATGAAGAATATCTAATGAAGTTTTGGTAGCCTTTCGGGTGTTCAACGCGTCTTTCTCTTTCCTGGCGAACACAGAAATGCTTGTGCGCATGCACAGCAGAAAACTCTCATATTGGATATTCATATCAGCTCCCACGTGTGATGTCATGTTGCCTTGACAACCATGCAATATCAAACCATATTCAATGCTCGTTCACCATTGGACAGAGTGACGTAGTACATGTAGGATAAGTGATATGCTAACAATATTGCATGCTATCAAACCAAATGACTGAAACATGCTAGAAGGGAAGAGAACACATGCTGTTATTCCATCGAAAAAGTGTCCTGGATGGATAATAATTTCCAATAACAGGACATTCTGATGTGTTTTATTCCTTTTCTACCACAGCAATTCCATCATTTTCCCATTTATGGAATAAGCACGCCATAACAAGAATCCACTTTATTGCAAAACAATGAAATTGAAACAAAAACTAGATTCATCTCATCTCATTACCTGGAGCCGCTTTATCCTGTTCTACAGGGTCGCAGGCAAGCTGGAGCCTATCCCAGCTGA